>LFRF01000041.1:100532-143600 GCA_001189435.1 Tolypocladium ophioglossoides CBS 100239 | reverse complement strand
CCGCGATGCGGTCTTGGAAAAGGTTCAAGTTGGTTTGGTGAGTGCCGACGAGCCTTAGCTAGAGCTTTTCGAGTCTGGCCCAAGACGTGTATCCAAGCTTATCGTTGTCTGGGTAGAATGGCGCGTAGGCTCCAATTCCTTTTGTTCCATCTCTCTTCCAGGTCTTATACGTTCCCCGGGCCTGCTCCTCGTGCGGAGCGATAAAGTCGGCTACCTTGGCGTGGCCTACGACGCAGAGCGCCTCGTGCATGAGGTCGATGCCACTAACTAAAAGATTAGGCATGATTCGCTTACTTATAGTAGAGTCTCGTTCTGTAGGCATTCGTTTTAGTGTTTATTTATTCTAAACGACACATGGAAAACGTACCGAATCCGTAGATAGCTCGGCGAAAGTAAGCCTAGATACCAATCACCTAGTATATCTCCAGGGAGACATCAGGCGCTCCGCAATATATTTTTATAGAGATGCGACTTTTTTACGAGACTAGCCGATGTATTCCACGTCCACTAGCTTGCCGAAGGTTATATTCTTGCAGAAGGAGGCGAGGATCTAAAAGAGATACAGGGCTCGCTCGATCCTAATGAGCTTAGACTACACGGTAGGGCGGTACCGGATAGAGTCCCACAGAGGGTGAAGCAGCGGCTGCTTAGCGTTGGCGCAGTCGGTGACAAAGAGGTCTCTAAGCTCCGTGACCTTTTTATGAAAGCGGGAGATAGCCAGCGCGTCCTTGGGAGTGACCCGGGCCCAAGGAGCGGTGTCTCGAAGGTGCCGAATCTTATCAATAGTAGAGTTGAAGCCGTCAATGTTAGTATTGTCGAGATCGGGAAGATCAATCTTTCCCAAGAGCAGTACGTTGGCCACGACGGCATGCGTCTAGCTGTGCTTGGGGGTCTCATTCCGGAGGACCCGCGTAGAGACGGACGTGGAGTAGGTAGAGAAGCAACGATGTAGCTGACTAGAGGTAGTGATTGCGTTCTTTAGGGAGGATATGCTAGGCAAGGCCTCGAGCGTTTGAAGATTGAGCTTGGCTGGCATATATCCAAAGCCTGCGGAGGGCAGAGCAACAACGATAGACATGACGATGAGGTTAGTGAAGTTGATGGAAGTTGATGTAGATGATGGAATTGATGCAGTAGATGTAGTTATGAATTTATGAAGCTTATGAAGCTGATATAGTTTATGAAGTTGATGGAGTTGTAGTTGATGTATTTTATGGAGTTTGTAGTTGATGTGGTTGATGTAGTTGATGGAGGAGATAGGAGGGAGGAGGCAGCCGACGCGTACGGGATCAGTAGACGCAGTTTTAGGCTCTTGGGGATGCTGTCAACACAACGCAGCAATAAACTCAAGGTAAATGGTGATAAANCATAGCTCTAAATTAAACGTAAATTTGAGGTGGAAGGGGAAACTTTAGCAACTACTAAGATGCCACCATATTTACAAAAGAACGGTATTCATCGAGCTTCGCAGAAAAAGCTTGTGGGAGTTCCCACGGCTTGAAGCTGATGTCAATGTCGCCAGCCCAGAGGCGCTACGGTCCGGTCCGTGCTTAAACGGCAGCTCCTCTGGCTGGAATGGTGCTCAATTGGACCTGCGAATTGGAGGCGGCTACATCAACAGCTCAAATTCAACGTTGCACAGGCCCAAGTCAGATGCGAGAGGTTAGGGCACTCAAGGCCCATAAGACTCGACATCCGCCGATCGTTATTTGTTATGGCTTTTGTTGTGGCTCTTTGTTGGCCGCCACCCGCAATGACGTTCGGGCCTCGCGCGTCGCCGCTGAGCCGAGCCGCATTGGGAGCCCGCTACAGCACGCCATGAGCATCGTTAGCGAAATACGCATTAGCGCACAAGCCAGCGCGTCCATCCGTCCCGTAAATAGAGAAGCTAGTCAGTCAACTGTCCTTGTTTGTTTTCCCCGCGCTTTCCCGCCACATCCTGTGGGTTGTCCAATTGTTGGGCATTACTCATACGAAGGCAGAGCCCAAACGAAACCAGACTGCGCTACACCTGCAGGTAGGCCGCCTCCCATTATGCCAATAGTAAAGGTAGGTTATTTCCTTTTTAGGCTATTTCCTGATCTAGAAGTCATATACGGAGTATAATAGTACTACCGTTTTACCTGGCTTTGAGCCCGGTGGCCTGACCGCCTGGGTAGCTGTAAGGGCGGATGGCGCAGCTGAGAGGCAGCTTGTATATACGTTCGAGGGCATGTGGAAGAGGGCTGTGGAAGTGGCGAGTGTGTGTAAGGTAGGAAGAAGGTTTAATAAAGTCAAGGGTCCGGCCTCGGCACTGCAGCTGCCCTTGTTTGACTCCTTGTTTGCGGCATCTTCGTTGAATTTTAGATGCCCCTTTGCAACCCCCTCTGTGTTGAGACCCGTCGAGCAGAGCCGGTTAAGGCCAGTATAAATCTTCCAAAAAAAACTAGATGCGCACGGCCTACCTACATGGATAGCACGGTCCGCTTTCTTTTGGGCTCTGCCTTCGTACGAAGTGGGTTGTGCCATTAGGTAGTAAACCGTGCTCGTTCCCAATCATGCCTTTTGTTTTACGTTATATCAGCCCTGTCCATCTGAAACCCTTGATTACCCTAACAGTGCCTCCTCCGCGATAAATCCCTTTCATTCTTCATGAAGACGGGACGATGACGTGGAGTAAATGTGGTACCGTGGCTTTGGGTCCTGATCCACGACGGCGTAGCAAGTGGTACAAGACACAATTCTATAGTACACAAGGAGGGAATGGAGACCTCACCTTGCATAAACCGCCGTCCATTCCTGTCCACGACATATCGAGCTAGTAGGGACCGCCAAGCTGCCCGTACTTGGGACAACCAAGAAGTGCGCCTTTTTCTGCCACAAAACGCGTAGTAATTGAGCATTACCTGCAGTATTGCAGTGAGGAGTCTATGTGTGATCTCGGTACCCGTATCCGAGGTACTAAAGGAGAATTTATTGGAGGCGACAACCTTTGTGCGTCGTGTCCTACTCGATTGGATTATCCATGTTCTTTGAGATCAAGCTCAAGTATCTCAGAATACAAGTATGTGCCTTCTCGTCAGGTTTTCTTCCTTGTTGATTGTTAAATGATATAATACTCCCAGTTTTATTCTCGCCATCGCACACTACGGAATCCTACACACGATTATCTAGGTCTACCTTAGAAATGGAAGCCGCAAATAGCAGGACTGGCCGGGACTAGCCGAGGAGGGTATAGTACTCATTGATTCGATTCAGTACTCGTAAGGCGGTGTCGACCCGAAGCGTCTCGGCTCTCGGCAACAGAGCCATCAATGCCAAAATGGGGTAGCCAAGGTCCTTCTTCATCTAACCCAGAAGAGACTCGCTCTCTGCTTTCTCTAGCCTTTGGGGAACTGAGGCTTGGGGTGAAAAGAAACATCACCACCCCCACCTTCTTCCTCGTTGAGCAGCTTTGTTCAATGCATTTGATCGGTTTGGCAGCCATATCGGTATCGAATTTGCGATCTTCTAGCCTCTTACGCTTTGGGCCGGTCCTGATATTGACACATAGGTCTTGAAGTGGGCGGCATCTTCGAAATCAACCACGATGCATTCCATCAACCTCAGCATGTGGGCGATCCCCTGATGTGGGCGACCCCACTGTGGCCGACAAGTGGGCTTGGAACGAAAAGTAGTCCGTAGCTGAAACGGCACCATTGGGGCAGCGCAGATCATCTTCTCATACTGGTTTGGTGCACTCTGTACTGCGGGTCTCCCCACGGGTCGAGCGCGGCCAACTCCGGCTTTCCCCAGACGGCATGGCCCTGTTCGCAACTAGCCGCCCGCCACTAATCATATTCCAAAGGGCATTTATCTGGGGAGAGTGCTTCCAAAACGGCAGAATGGAGTTTTGTACCCATCACTACCGACTTGCATCCCACTGGGGCGCTACTCCGCATCTTCACCGCGAGACAGATGTAACGTCACCACGCCGAAAGCCGTCTATCTTGCAGCCACAAACTTGGACAGAGTCGGATATTCCCGGTTGGTCTTGGCAATAATGCCCGAGTATAAATGATGCTTAAGATCACACACACCATCAACTCTAAATTCTCAAACGTCGGCCCATTGAGCGACCGCTCTTCACAACTTCCAGTTTGCCACTCCATTGGTCGCTAAATTGACGCTTCCTTTCATCAAGTCCAACAACCTCGTTCGACATGGTCAATCTCGCCGCTCTCAAATATGGGCGCCTCCGCTGTAAGTCCTGTCAAGCAAACAACATCATAGGAGCAGCTACCTAATCCGCCATCAGATAACTCGCCGTGGACCCAAGTCGTCATCGTCGGCTTCGTCGCCCTTTGCTCCGTAGGCATGTTCAGTGCCATTGGCGGCCTCGGTGCTGGTGGTACGCAAGACGTCCAGCTCAGTGACATTGCGAGTAGCGTATTGTACGGCTGCTTCTGTGTGGGGGGCTTTTTTGCTGGTAGTATTAATGTGTGTTATTAATTTCAGCTTGCAAACGCTTGCAGTATACTAATAGACACTCCAGAACATTCTCGGCCCTCGCATGACCATGTCCATAGGGACGTCAGGCTACGCTATATACCTCGGCGCACTTTGGAACTTTCAGCTCCACGGCACGCGCTGGTTCTTAATATTTGCCGGTGCCATTCTAGGCTTCAGCGCCGCCTTGTTCTGGTCTGCCCAGGGTTCCATCATGATGTCCTATCCCATGGAGAAAGACAAGGGCCGGTCCTTTACTGTCTTCTGGGTCATCTTCCAGATGGGCACGCTCATCGGCGCCTCAATCGCCCTTGGAATCGAGTTCCATAGCACATTATCGACTATGTCAACGGGTGTCTATGTCAGCTTCATGATCATCATGCTTACTGCCATGGCAACCAGCTGGGTTGTCCTTCCGCCGCACTTGGTTGTCCGCGGCGATGGCACCATTGTCGAGCTCCAGCGATCCCTGAGTCCTAAACAAGAATTCAAGGAGTTTATCCAGATGTTCAAGGATTGGCGTATGCTCGCTCTGTTTCCCATGTTCTTCTCTTCCAATTACTTTTACGCATACCAAGGCGCTATTACGGCCTCGCTGTTCAATGGCCGGACCCGCGCCCTAGTCTCCTTGCTCACTGGGCTCGGTTCGATGATAGGATCTGTCCTCATCGGCTCAATCACCGACGTTCTGCCATTCAGCCGCCACAATCGTGCTTTGGCTGGATGTGCCTTTGTCTTGGTTCTATCCTGCATTGTGTGGGGGAGCGGCCTGGGCTTCCAAACCAAGTTCACTCGCGCCAGCGCCGAGGTATTAGGCGAGGAAATTCCCTGGGACTGGACCGTTGGCGTAGCCGCCGGACCGATAACACTAATCCTGGCTTGTGAGTAGCTGCCCGTGAGCTATTCGACTCAGAAAGGAGATATTAACATGCTCGCAGACTACCTCGTGGACGCTACATTTCAAGGCCTCGCATATTACACCATGTCCTCCTTGACAAACGATCCGTTCAAGCTCGCCCGTATAGCCGGCTATTACAAGGGTATCCAGTCTGGTGGTGCTGCCGTGTCGTTTGGTATGGATGCTGTAAAGGTATTTATAGGTCTACCCACTGCAACAATACAGCACTAATATGCGTCATTATAGACTGCCTACCTAGGAGAGATTCTCATCTCATGGCTTCTTATTCTCGTCTCCCTTCCCCTATGTGCCTTAGTCGTCTATCGCATTCGAGACACAAACTACGAGGTAGAGACCGTTAAACATGTTGAGGAGATGGAACCGGAAATCATCGGAGAAATCTCTTTGCCGGATGGGCACAGGGCTGGACAAGATCTGGAGAAGAAGTAACGTTTCTTAGATACTGGTTTGAGAATACGACCGGTTCACAATAGCGTAGCGCAAAGATACGACCAGATGCTACTATAACAATCTTCAGCTTCTCGAAGTCCAGCAAGCTTCCGCATTCCACAGAATCTACAAACCCACATATGCAAACAAGCCCATGCATCCACCATGTCACCAGCGCCGGCCTTCAGGACCCTGGAATTCGCGCGTTGCGACTGCGTTATTAGAGACAGATCTACCACATGGTGATCGTTATATTCAGAGGACTCTTTCTGCACTCGCTTAACTTTTCCGCCTTAGATGCCTCATAGCTACGTAATAATATAATAATAGAGTATAATAACTCGATTGCGTCGTGGCTATCCTGGTAGACTAGAGTTGCCGGACAACACCGCGTCCCACGGATAGTTTGACAAAAGAAAATGCACACACCAAATAGACACTGCTTACACGTCCTAAGAAGGGGACTCGACTTAAGTCGCTCGGGGTCKGCGGCTACTTAAAGGGGGTTTTACTTACGATAGAGGCAGAAGTGCTATAGTCCCGGTTCGGCATTTTAGATTTAGGTATTATAAGGGAATGGAGTTAATATTAATTCATGATTTTGCTAAGTATAGTGAGTAAAGGTCCCTCTAGGACGCACAAGCAGTGTCCTTTCGGTGTGTGCGTTCTCTTCCGTTAAACTAGCTTCGTAGAAGTGCAGTACGAGTTAATAGAAAGGATTTGACAGAATAGCACGATTGTCCTCCATTAAACAGCACTGAGTCGATCACTTGACAGTAAAGCGACCGTCTGATAGCTGCAGATCGCTTTCAGCTCATGATCCTCGAATACATCGATGATGGGACGCGCTCCCATACGAGATTACAGAGTTTGTCAGATGAGCAAAAAAGCAATATGTACTCATCTCTTGTAGGTATATATGTCCGACTGCGAGACTAGAGTTTCCCCGTATATGCCCGCTCGTGCCCCATTCAGATGAATTTCACTTGGCACGAGGATAAAGTCCACCGACATCAACATGCAGGAGCTAGAAGGATTGAGCCCATCTAGCATCCAAGACTCCTATAACAATAGTAAGGGAATCTTAACGACTACGTGACCATGATGTCGGACATTGCCTACAGTGCATTTCTTAGGGGTCGAAGCAGCGTCATCCAAAGAGGGGCTGGCGCCAATACTCTGTACCATACAACAAGTGTGTCAAGGAGAAATGGCTCTATCAAATTTGAGCGGGGCCCTTTTGTTTTCATTCATGGCAGATTTAGACCTTTCAATGTTATAGTCGACAAGAAGATGATGATTGTTGCTGTTTTGGATTGGGAATGGAGTCGCGTGGTTTTCCAAGTCTCCTTTATAGCTCACCAGCCTTAACACACCTACCCTGGCTTTGAATATTGTCTACGAACATTACCTGAAGAACACTTTCAAAGGCTTTCTGGTTGCAGTCAGGGCCCGAGAGAGTGAAGCTTGTGGGAACAAGCTGCTTGCTGATTGGTGGACAGACTTTAAGGACGATGGCGGATTTCTTTTTAATGCGTTGGAAAATTGTACGGATATCGACTGAATCGCCAACAGATATATCAACTGGAAGTAGTATCTAGCAATGACCAACCTGGGCGAGTGGCTCAAAGAATATCTGGAGGAAGATCTAATTCGAGCCTTTGTGGCAAAAGTGAAAGTAAACGACAGCATCGCTATAGCGATGAATCTGAACGAGCTCAAGTAAGGGAACTCGCCTCAAGACTGAGAGAACTCTAAGGTTCAGGCAATGGCGGACCTCAAGAAGCTCAATGAATCGCAGTGGATTAAACTTCGCACCCTCTCTGCTTTCCTTTCACTGCTGGGACGGACTATCATCGACTGATGCATGCGGATAATAGGGTAGCATGTTACTAAGCGACAGCCAGCATCACGATCATTTATGACTTTATGAAGAAATATTACATCCATTGTCCTGTCTGGACCCGGGACCACACTTCTACGGCTCGGTGACGGACGAAAGCCCAAGTCATTCTGTCCAAATAGCCCACACGGGTGGTGCATTTTCAGCTCCGACAAGAGCCCCGTTATTTTCGGTAGAAATCTATGGGTTAGCAACCCAGCAGACGAAACGCAAACGTGCGAACCGTCTCAATTCAGCGGCGAGAGTTGAAAGACCCAGCCGCCATGTCTCAAGTAGTAGGAGACATATCACGGAATAATCGTCAAATACCAAGGTTACAAGGGTATGTCGAACAGGTTAAGTCGGTAGAGGACTCTTCGCCGTGCAGGTACCACCGTCGTGTTCTCTGTCGAAGGTCATCGGGTTGATGCCTAAGGTGAAGGTTTCTTGTTCGCGTCGCTGTTGACGACAACAAAGGCAGTAGCTCGCTGCGGAGCAACATAGAGGTAGACTTTGGTCAAGTCGGGGTAGTTGTCGGCCCGACGAAAAAGCTTAGCGGAGCTAAGACCTGTTCAACAGCTTTCTTCGGCTGACCTGTCGCTTCAAATCTTCCCACGTTGCCACCCACGTTGGGCAATTGGCCGAAAACTCCCCAATGTGGCGGCAATAGTGAGCCAGCCACGAAGGGTCAATGCAAGTTAAACCTTGTCTTAGCCGCCATGACCAGAGAACCCCGCAGAGCCCCCAATTGCTCTTCCTGGTAATTGCCCGGCGCATAAGCCAATCAAATTTTCAAGCCTAGCTCTATACTTCTCTTTAGTCAATTCGCCATCAGACGACCTTCCCCAGACCCATCAATAACCGCGGAGTTAAACGATGATACGCTGCTTGATGCCCATGGGGAATTGGATAACTGCGGGTCCGGCCGATTTGACCGAAATCATGTTAGTCAACTGGCGACTACTCGTATGTCTCGCTGCATACGTTGGTTTAGCTGTGTCGCGACATAAGTACCGCTTGTGTCCGGCCCTTTTTTTTTTACAAGTTCCCTCGCATTATTGACACTTTCTCATTCCCATGGCATCATAACATCTTGAGAAGTTTTCTCACCTTCAAAACTTGCTCCTTGCCGTTCAATCCCCGCATCCACAGGCGCCCAAGCTGCCACTTTTAAAGTCATCGCCAGCCACCATGTCGTCCCCAAGAGACACCGACGACACCGCAAAGGCCGACGTCGTCAATGTCGAGTCTGCAACCCTAGATCATATGGCCAAACACAACCCTGACTTCGCCGCTACCGTTGAAGATGCCAAGGTCGCTACCGCAAAGGAACACTCCATGTCACTCTGGCAGGGCCTGAAGCTCTACCCACGAGCAATCGGCTGGTCTGTCATATTTTCGACAGCCATTGTGATGGAGGGATACGACGTGGTCTTGATGGGCTCCTTTTTCGCGTTTCCAGAGTTCAACAAAAAATTTGGGACTCTTCAGCCAGACGGGACTTACCAGCTCAGCGCCGCTTGGCAGGCCGGGCTTGGTAATGCCATGAACGCTGGCCAAATCCTCGGCCTGTTTGCCAACGGCATAGTGGTGGAGCGTTTTGGTTACAAAAAGACTATGCTGGGGGCTCTCAGTCTCGTTATTGCCTTCATCTTCATCCTCTTCTTCGCCCAAAATCTCCCAACTCTCGTGGCCGGCGAGCTCCTGATGGGCATACCGCTCGGTGCCTTCCAAACTTTGACCGTCACGTACGCTTCCGAAGTCTGTCCGGTAGTGCTACGATGCTACTTGACCACTTACGTCAACCTTTGCTGGGTCATGGGACAGCTCCTAGCATCTGGTGTTCTGCGTGGCTTCTTGGACAGGTCGGATCAGTGGGGGTATCGCATCCCCTTTGCTATTCAATGGATCTGGCCCATCCCAATTATCATCGGAGTAATATTGGCCCCGGAGAGCCCCTGGTGGCTTGTCCGTCGAGGCCGCAAAGCAGACGCTGTGGCCTAACTTCGACGCTTAACAGGCGATGTCTACGAAGGAAACCGTGCCGCTGAAGAGACTGTCGCTATGATGATCCACACCAACGAGCTGGAACGGGAGATTGAGGCCGGAACGACGTATCTCGATTGCTTCAAGGGAGTCAACCTTCGTCGAACTGAGATTGTCTGTCTGACATGGGTCGCTCAGAATTTGTGCGGAGCTGGCTTGATGGGCTATTCAACTTACTTCTATACTCAAGCCGGACTTGCAGGAACAAACTCGTTCAACATGTCCCTCGGGCAATACGCAATCGGCTTTGTCGGCACGGTCCTATCATGGCTGCTCATGACACATTTTGGACGGAGAACGCTTTACGTTGGGGGTTTAATGGCTCTAAACGTGCTCCTGTTTGTCGTTGGTTTTATATCCCTTGCCGGAGAAAACAACACGGCAGCTTCTTGGGCGACTGGCTCTATGCTATTGGTTTACACTTTTGTGTACGACGCGACAGTGGGACCCGTTTGCTACTCCCTGGTATCAGAGCTATCTTCCACCCGCCTTCGAACCAAGACGATCGTCCTGTCCCGAAACGCCTACAACGTCTTCAGTATCGTCAATGGAGTTATCATACCATATATGTTGAACCCGACGGCATGGAACTGGCGCGGTAAAGCGGGCTTTTTCTGGGGCGGTCTCTGCTTTCTGTGCGTCGCATGGTCTTTCTTTCGTCTTCCGGAGCCGAAGGATCGGACGTATGGCGAGCTGGATATTCTTTTCGAACAGGGGGTTCCTGCTAGAAAGTTCAAGACTACAGTCGTTGACCCTTTCCACGACCGAGACAAGGAAGATACGAAGAGCCTTCAAGGCTAGGTCTGTTGTAGCAAACTTCTTACGGGGAAATTGGGTGCCTGAGCGCATCTCATTTACTCGCCGGGTTCTCTCATAGATCAAATTTCACTACATCTAACGCATTCCGAGCACATTGTGCAGCAGATTTTGCTCATCATGTAGTTTCTCTGTCTGCTCCATCATGCCACTCTATAGACCCAAGCACCATCCATTTTCTCCTCGAGCCTAAGTCAGGGACAATCAATAGTCTTCCAAAGTCATTTCCAGCTCCCACGCTCAACCCACAATAATCACAGTCAGCATCCCAAAGACAGCCCTTGAAACGCTTTGAGCGTGTATTGTGATGCATTCCCTCGTCGCTGTGCATCTTGCGCGTACCGTGAGTCTTGTCACCTTACCAGACATTCTTGTCCTCAGCCACTGGAGTTTGCAATTACATCGTATAGAAAGTAATCAAAATGTAGTCTCTGAAATATCAAATAAATCCTATTCAAAATAAATCATATACGCTCGATTGCTTCCGTCAAGAGATATAGACTTATAAGAATAATATGAACCACTAGGGGCGCACAACTAGCCAGATAGGCAGGAACCCCGCAGTATTATGAGAGGCAAGACCAAATATAGAGAGAATAACTCACTCGTCGTCTTAGTTTATCATTCAGACCTGGGTATATGTGTACTATTGCAGGCCCTTCTTGTCTTGTGAACTGTCTCTATGTTCCATCTACGGCCTCAGACGGTCGAGAAATCACTTGTCCACAGTACAAACTTGATATTCCACGTCCAACCTTTCGGCATGAGCAGCACATGGCAACAACATTGGACTTGATAGAAGAAGACTACCATCTATTAAATATGGCCAGCCTCAGTCTAAGGCTCAACGGGGTCATCAGTCGGCGAGCTGAAGGGCATCATCTCCCGCGTATATTACCTCAAGAACCTCGGCGTCAACATAGTGTGAATGTCGCCAATCCTTTGAGAGCCCTCAAATCGACGTGGTATATAAAATTACTTGCCAATTCCAGCTTGTGTCGAATCTCACTGATGATAAGCTCCGTGGGTGTGGTATGAAAATGGTGCTCGACCTTGCGGTTAACCACACGAATGATCAGAACCGCCGGTTCGAGGAATCCAGAAGGTCCAAGCACAACCCTTTGAGGTACTGGTATATCTGGAAGCCTCCGAGATACAAGGAAACCAATACCCACAAACAACTAGGATGCCCACTTCCAAGTCGTGTCGAGCCACACAATTGCGATAGTTCACTGATTAATTTCCTGATAGGCGGTGTTGGAAGTACGATGAGATACGAAGGAGTATTACCCGCACCTCTTCTGTAGGGAGCCAAGCTGGGAAGGCCCTGCAGTGTACATGTTTACGAGATCATGCGCTTTTAGCCGGAGCGCGACGAATATGGACTTTATCAATTTTATCAGCAAAGACCAGTCGTTCCCGGGTTCCGACGGAGGCTCCGAGTTTTATGCCTACAGGCCGCGCTGCCATGGATTTCTCCAAGAGATTGGTCCTATTCTGAAAAAATACGGTGTCTTCAGCTGGGGCTAGATGCCTTTTGTTCATGACGAGAAAGAGCTAATCAAGGCTGTCCACTCGAATCCTAACGAGCTGAGCATGATCTTCCACTTTGGGCTGCAGGTACACATCCAGGCGTGGTTACCAGAAGGTTGAGATGGCTTTAGCTTGATTATTGATCACGGTCTTGAAGGAAAGTTTTCTTGGGCAGAATCGCCGTTGTCCGAAGAACACAAGGATGTTGCTTCCTTCACCATTTGGAAGGAGTTCAGAGTCACGAAGCAAAATGTTCATTACTGACTTTAGAACTTTCCAGCCTCTATTAGGACCACCACGGCCGAGGCAACAAAGACCAAGTTTAGGAAGAACTATCAAAGGCACTCCCCCGCGCCCACGGAATCGGACGGCCGGTTTCACCACTTGCAACGGCTCCCGTATACGCATCAACTAACGCTGTCGCGCAGGTCAACGACCCCAACTCAGTGACCACTGCTGGCGCAAGGTCCTGGATGGGCCAAAGCACTCGAGGACATCTTTGTGTACTGAAACTGTGAACTTATGACGAGCCGAACGAGCGTGTGTTCGCGTAATACAAGACGGCGATAAATGGCCACACCGTGGTGATTGCTTGTAACTTTTCCGGGGAGGGGGCGAATTGGAATCTTGGGAGAAAGGTGAGAACTTAGTGGCAAGATTTTCGATAAGATGAATGGAAAGATTCTCTTGGGCCATGCGAGGCGATCGCGGTGCATGTCTAGGAGTTTCTACCATGTAAGGCTCCCGAGGTGCATGGTCAGCATCTGATACAAGGTGACGTCGGGATATCGAAAGTTCAACGCAAAATTACTTGAAGAAACAACGAGGTCTTAGAAACGCCACTGGTCGAAGTAATTAGACTCGGCGTGAACGCTCAATGACGACCACACGATAAGTATTTTGCAAAAGACTGGTCAAACTGCGCAAAATATTCGTCCCACCGAAAACCATTCCGCTTGCAAAGCCACCCGTTAGCTTCGGTCGATCAAGGGGTTTCAATCGCCGTTGTAACAGGCAGCAAATATATGCCTTGAGCTCGCGCTGGAGGTGGAAAAAATCAACCCATTCGCTAGCGCTTCCTGGCCACGGCGAGTCGGCCAACCATGTTTCTAGGATGTAGGGTGGATACTAAAATCTGCACTCTAGATGGCGCGTGTCTTGGGAAATGCTACTTCCTCTAAAGACGTATAACTAAGTGATTGATGTTCTACAACACTCCTCCTTTACGGCGATCACTCCATAGGCGAGCGATGCCCTCACGCGATGAATAACAGCATACATTTCTGTTATCGTCTCGAATAGATGCTGAAGAGAAGCCGACTGACTCGGTACATGCCATAGCCCGATAGCTGCGAGCAACAAGTTTCAACCACTTACTCTGAGGGTCGCGCTTCGCATGATGCACCTGACTGCAGTTTTCCGATTATTTCCGCGAGTTTACCTTGGAATTGCTTCTAACTGCAGTTGTCCACTATCTTCAGTGTTGGCACTTCAACGCTGGCTATTGGGGCCATCCGACGACMGTCGTCGTCGTGACTTCTATATAAACCTGATGCCCGACATAAATGTGTCATTACAGTTCCTGCATAAATATTTCATTACGCAATATAATATCTTGTAGTAGCAGGAAAATTATATACCAATTTGAGAAAAACGGTCGTCACTTGTTTCGCCGTTTGTCCTTCTGATGCCGCTTGAGATTTCGGCCTTTGTGTTCGCGCGACACCGTCCCTCGTTTCTGCCACCTTGTGTAACTACCACCTCTTCAGTCAGTCATAGCCCTACGCCTGCGAGCCTGGAGAAACGAAACGTCTAGTCGATAATGCTCTCTTCTATCCAAGTCGGCAAGTCCGTGAGAACCTCCGATGCTGTGTCGACGGATGCTCGGACTGGCCGAATTCCTGCCCTATTGGCCACTTGCACATGCAACAAAAGAATGATGCTCCTGGCCTGGGGTCCTGCTATTTGCCTGACTTCACGGGCCCATTTGTCAACGGAGGAACGGAAGCAGGCTGAGATTTGGCGCCGGCCCTGCCATCAGGTGATCGCGAAGCGATCAGCGTTGTGAAATCCACCGCAGAAACATTGCGACATCCATTGCTGCGAATGATCAACTCAAACCGCCCTTCCCCGATACTTCTCCGACTTGTGGTAGTGACCCCGGTGGCTAGTCGGAATAGGAGGACAGTCTCGGCATGAGCCACATGGCGAACAGCGCTGCCCTGTTGGTGGAACAGCGGGTTATTCCCGAAAGACACGCGAGACTATAAAGGAAACGGCGTCGAAGATCGTGCTAAGTACGAGAGTGTGAAGTCAACAAGAGCGGTGAAACATATTGCATGCTCGAAATATCTTTTGAAATAATAACGGATCTTAGATCAGAATATAGTAGTGAACGAGTGATCGAGAATGTAATAGTTGCATCTCTTAAGCCAGACTCATCGAACAGTCCAGCGCCCCCACCAATGCGCATCAATATTGAGCCGCCCAATCTTGTCGGACTGCCAGTTGTCCGCTGAGATGGAAATGTTGTTACTTCCCACGCTAAAATTCTCAATGATGAGACCCAAGTTTTGCGGCGAATTGTCTCCAAGAGCAATAGGCTTGCCGCTTTGATCGGTAAACACGCGGAACGTGCTGGTGCCCACCGGCATCGGCAACGGCGACAGCTGCTCAATCCAAATGTTTTTGAAGAGCATGGTGTCAATGTTTTCAAGAGGGTTGAAACCGAAGAGCGCGGGGCAGATACCTTCGCAGCGCCAGTTGGTGATGCTATAGTTCGAGAGGTGCATGGTGGTGTCGGCAGTGTTGGTCGCGTCTTGGTTCACGTAGGACGCTGCGGAGGCGACGAGAGCTCTAGGCCAGTTTATGCCCTGGGAGATGTAACGAGTGTGGATAACTTCAACCGCATCCACGGTAACATTGTTAATATTGCGCTGATACCAGCCGAACTGAACGATAGGGGCGTTGTTGGTTTTCCAGACGGTCACCCTCTCGCATACTACGTTGCTGTAGTATGTCTTGATGGCATCATCGCCAACGTGGTAGAAGATATTCCGAACGTGGGACCCTGGATACATTTGAATGCCGTCCGTTTGACCGAAGAACGCGCCAACTTGTTTATAGTCGGACGCATCGATAGAGAAAGAGCCAAGGTCGTCTCCATAGAAATCCATGCTGTTGAAGGGGGGTGCATTGAGAGTCACCCCGTGGACCGTCCATTTAGCGCCACGTGCGGCCTGGGCTCGCCACATCTTCAAAGATGAGTCGTCATCCTTAGTGTTCTTGAATTGGTGTTTAGTATTGGCTTGGTAGACGTATTGTTCGCCAGATAGAACGCCGAATCCCGTTGCTCGAAGGTCCAGGGAAGCGCTCATATATTGAATAGCGCCCTTGACATACGCCCCAGGAGCGATATAGACCCAAGTCGTTTGATTGCTGAGAATAGCCTGAGCCGTGCCGGTGAGCCAGTAGACACCGGGACCGAAGTAAACCACGGAGTTGTTGACCTGGTCTAACCCGGTAACCAAGCCTTGAGGGACATTGTAAGCAGAGTTGGCGTCCGGGACTTTGTCGGGGTGGGGAAAAGGGCTCATGAAGACCATAAGGGCGTTGAGAGGTTCGACTCCGACGACTGGCATGGTATCACTATACGCATTAACATAGCTAACGCCTGCCGGGTTCTTGTTTTGCACGTATTTAGAGTCGGGCTGTAAGTCGGCCCTACGGTATTCCCATAGGTTATCTGCAAACTCGACGGAGAAGCGTTGTCCTCTGCGACTGAACGGGACAGAAATGGACAAAGCATTGCCATTATTTTGCATGTCGAAGTTGAGGGTTGTCGGCCTGATAACAACCTTCGACGGGTCGACTGGGCCGTTATCAAGGCGGGTGATCCTCACGATGGTGTCGTCGCTAGCCAGGTACTGGGTCCAAGCCATATCTACACCGATATCAGGCTCAATGGTGATTTGGTCATCCGTACTGCAAGAGTTAGGGTCTCCGTCCCGGCAGAAGGACCCGAGGTTTGTCGGATCATAGATGTTTCCGTTTCCATTCCTCGGGATGCTCTCATATACGAAGGAATCGTAGAAGTCGTTCGGGCGAGAAGAGGCGGCAACTTGAATACTGTACATGTGGGACTGGCGGACATTGCCATTTTGCACAGGAGTTTTGGTGTTGATCTCTCCGGTCCCATGCCACCATGTCTTCAGTTGCGCCGAATCTGCCGTTCGGTTGTTCGCTATGAGGTGGCTATTAGGTGTGTCCTTTACATCCATTGTTCTGAGCAAAGATAGTGCCTACCGCGTTTTGACGTTAAGTCTGGGTGCCCTTGAACCGGTGCGATGCTCAGCATCGAAATGAGGCCAACGGCCCCGCTGAACTTTGCGAGACGCATGGCTAGCTTTCGCAGTTGGTTATAGTTTGATTAAGAGGGCTCTTTCGAAAATGGCTTAGAAAGCTGAGAGCTTGCGAATTTCAATGAAGACGGCGGCAGGTCTCACAACACTTATATAGCATTCTCCCACTACCTCAGTCAGAGTGTCACGATATCAAAGGCCGTGGTGTGGATGTAAATTTGCGTTTTCGTCTCACCTGCAGAGGCGGGCTCCCGGGCGGGAGGCGGACCCACAAGAAAGGTTGGGCAATTCGCTTGGACCCCTTCTCGTTAACCTGAAACCCCATGGGGAATTACCAAAGGCGGTTTAGCGGTGCGGGGTTGATTCGTGGGGAAGTAAGGCCCAAGCTAGGCGCTAGTAAGGATTGCCCCGGTTCTGCAGATTACGTAGGACCTCATTCTGGGGCAGACTCGACGATAGCTCTTCTCCTGGTCTCATCTCCCCCCAAGCCTTCATCTAGCGAGGCCCAGAACGCAGTGTGTTTTCTTGCAGCGGCACAGCACAATGAAACCCAGCTAGCATTTACCATCTTCCCTGTTCAGGATCTTCCCCGGCCGCATCAGTCTTCCAAGACAGAACTGGTGTCGCTCTGTGTCCGGGAGATCTGGCCTCTATTTAGCCACTTAGAGTAATACCCCGGGTCACACATCTATTCCCATGGAGCTCAAACAAGGTGTGGGCTCACACATTCCGCATCATGGGAGAGGGTTGCTCTTCGCCTGCGGGATTGGCTTGCGAAATTGGTGTATAGTTCTGAGAGTAACCTGTCAGCAGTTTTGTGCTTGTGTTGCTATTAAAGTTCTTTCTCTGATGTGAGTCACTGCGTCTCCGTGCTGGTAAACGAAGACATCAAGCGCCCAGCTTGCACTCAATTTCGCTTTGACGTAGAGTTTTCAAGGTTCTCATAATTGTTTATACAAGCTGAAGCAACT
This sequence comes from Tolypocladium ophioglossoides CBS 100239, assembly GCA_001189435.1. NCBI lineage: Eukaryota > Fungi > Ascomycota > Sordariomycetes > Hypocreales > Ophiocordycipitaceae > Tolypocladium > Tolypocladium ophioglossoides. Next base: position 126,176 of record LFRF01000041.1, on the reverse strand, counting down.
GCGTTTGGAAGAGCACAATGCATTCATTCGCGGACCTGGAACTGCAACGACAACGTCAAAGCTGCGATGAACAGTCGTACCGCCTGACGGCTGAAGACAGCAAATCAGGCGACACAGGTTGAAGTGCCGAGATTACTTCTCAGAGTCTTCACAGAACTTTGTTGTGTCCGTCATGTGTCGGGCATCCAATATCCGTCGGAATTGGATCGTGTGCCCTCAGCTTGCATATCTCACACAACCTTACCGTTGCGCATTGGCTGAGAAGGGCTCCATAAGTTCCGGGGCTATTTGCCCCTGAGGGGGCCTGCGGCTAGGGGCAGGCGGGCCAGTGGAAGAATCCGCGTTCGGACTTGATTACGGCAAATTACTAGTTCTGGAACAATGTACGAATTAATCCGTTCTGGTCTGTGGGCTGTACAATACATACGGTACGCGAAACGCCCTCGTGGGCAAACCCACTTTACGTCTTGAACCTTCATTGGGACAGCCAAGAATGTGAAGAATAATAGCGTATCACCTGGTGCTTTGTGCAAAAGGCCTCAATTTAATCCATCGATTCAGACATGCATGAAGGCCGAGATGGATGCACAATTCAGGCGTAGTGTGAGCTGACGTGGCAGTAGCTACCAGAGGCCACCTTGTTAACGCACGGCGCCGGATGTACCATCGTCCACACCTCTCATTGACCCTGCTTTGCAGACCATTGTCGATGCAGCTGGATTGTTCGGAGGAATGTCGTTGGTAAACGGAGGATTTAATTTGTAGTCGCAATCACAGGGATGGCCTGAGGGGGGCCGGGCTTTCTGCTGGTTGGGATTGACGCCGATATTTGGACGAACCGTCGCACGCTTGTCATTTGCAAACCTTTCCTTCAATTCCTTTGCTTCGAGTAGCTTGCAAAGCCCACTGTGACCCTTTAAAAAGCTTACAACTGGTATCACCGGTGAAATGGTTGTTTAACAGGATCACATTTTCCGACTTGTCGCTCATGACACTAGAAAGAGTGTCAAACGATGACACCTCTCGCGCTCTCAACACCCGCCAGACCCTGCTTTCTCATTTTGCATTTTCGAGCAATAGTACATACTCAGCTGCCGTATTCACAGGGTAAATTCAGTCTGTCCACAAGCGGCGCGTCGGAAATCCTGGAAAGCAGCGGAGGATCGGCTGACAACGCTCCTGAAAAATGGTGATCACCGGCTAATAAACCTCCGTAGACTTGAAAAGATTAAATATGTGACTTCATCAACAATTACTACATCTATGCGCACTGCGTAGATCCTGGCGCGCACCTCTGTGGATTGTCAACAGACGAGAGCCCCAACCATTCTTGTTCCAGAGCACCCCATGAACGCTTTATTGTCAATCTCGAAAGCTTTCCACTCTGCGGTAGATAGAGGTGGATAAACACAATATCTATTGATCAGTCCAATATATTTTACTAAGCTTGGTCAAGTCGTCTTTGGGATGAGTGCCGCGGCAGTCTTGTCAGCTCGTCGACGTGCAACCACCATGCTCGACACACTGTCTCTGAAAGGTAACAGTTAGACTCCGGCCCTGAAATTATTCATGGTGAATGAACAGACAACGAAGAAACGAAGAAAGAGGTGCTGCGTCAAAAATGGACAAGACCAACCTTGGCAAGTGCGAGGCACGTCATCTTTTAGAATTGCCCCTACTGAAGCTTTTGCATCCTCTTAGTATCGGGGACAGTAGAGTAGCCGGTAGGATAGCATTCGAAGTTAATAAACGAATAGCGGAAATTGTCGTTTGGTGACGAAATAGACAACGACTAGCATTTTCACACAGCAGCGTACCAGAGCGGCCACTTTGCCCACCAAGCCAAGGAACGGAAAATGGCGCTCTAAAGAAGCAGATGTGGAAGTGATGTAGCATTATTACTTCATCCATAGAATATTAAAAGCGCTCCCGCGAGTCCCAGGCCTGCATAAGCCACCCAACAAAATGGCCACGGAGAAGGGAGCTGAATTCGCGCAAGCTGACGATCACGTTGGTCTTCCCAGATATACGAAGTGCTCTCACTGAAAGCTTAGATCTTACATATAAATCTTTCTGGACAACACGGCTGGCTAAAAGATTCTATTCATTTCTTATAATGAAATCAACCCCTAGATTAAACAAAGTGGTATCGTTCAGAGATTCGAAGTGGGAACAGGGCCCTACTAGTGATTGAGCCTCTCGGAAGCAACTTGGGCCTTTGTCGGCCTGGAAAGTTCCGTTACGCTCTCGTAATCAAATGTCCTGGAGCTCCTTGCCGTAGTTGAACTTCAGGGCAGGCTCCTGCGGCGTTGGTGGCGGATGTCGGTTGGGTTCGCTCCACTTATACTTGCTGTCATCTCTGAAACAGCTAACCCCCGACCCTTTATGTCTTGGAAGAGGTTTTTGCACGCTTCCCACGATATAACAGTGTAGATAAGCCAGTTCCAGAAACCCTGAAGAGGCAGCACGAAGGCGCTCATAAATGCGAGCGGAGTAAGGGTTTCCCCCCCGTGCACCAAAGAGTAAATTCGGTTCGCACTAGAAGGGATCCAGGTAACAAGAATAGCTGTAAATTAGAGTAATGCGCACTTGGCGTAGGACCACGCCGCACTTTTAAATTCGTAGCTGCGTCGCCGGGCAGGGTTTCGTCGGGTAGAGTTTTGCGATCGAGGCGGTGTGAGCTGGACGATGCTGGTCTGCTCATGAATGGTCGTGCCATGGACGGGAAATGGAATGTCGGCACCAATGGATATATGGTTGTCGGCTGAGACACGAGCCGAATAGTCACCCCAGGAAGGATCACGCGTTGCCATGGGTCCCAAATGGGTGCCCTCGTCAGTGGCCTCTGTTGTCACCGTAATTTCAGTTCTCTCGATGGTAGCAACCTCCTCGGCGTTAACAGATATAAGATCAGGATCAGAGCTGAACTCGCGCAGCTGTTTCCGGTTCTCGAAAATCGTGCGGCCGGCTCGGATATAAATAGACAAGGTAATAAGGATGACAACCCTGTAGACAAGAATCAGTATTAATGTTAAATATAGGCGGGGTTACATCCACGAAGTGGGAGACCATGGGAAACCCGAGCTGATGGCTTACCATACCGGGCCGTAAAAGGTTGCGAAGCGGAGGACCTCAAAGTCATCAGAAACCCAGCACCATAGTATTGCGTCTCCGTAAACACGCTGTCCATTGTGCCTGACAAAGAGATATATAAAAGCAGGTATAAAGGGAATGCCGTAGCAGGCCAGTAGATAAGTCGGTTCCATTCGACGAAGGGCCTTTGCGTTGAAATTCCGGTAAAACGTAAGATAGACATTAATGGACAGTATCCAGCCCACATCGGCAGCCATAAACCTAGAGATCTTGTTAGTATTGGTAAAGCCATATATCTTCGGATACCACGAACCATTGGATCATCATGGCCTGGAACTGGCATCCAAATGAGTCCAGCTGGCTCAGGTAGGTGCGGGATATTAACGTGCCGACGTTGCTCATCATATTACCGAACGAAGCGTAGAATACAAGCCGGTTAATGGGCTTTTCGTGGAAGGCGCTTGAGCAGGAAAAGGTAGCGATTGTGAAGATGCAGCCCAGAAGCGAGATCGCCGAGCACGACCGCTCCATAATGCTGATAGCGTTGCGCTGGTCGTCCGTAAGTTGACTCATGGTTGCTGGGTTGCTCAACAATACCGCCGCCGACGTTGGCTGCTGAAGGTCTCGAGTTTTCTGTCGGCTACGGTGGCACTATCGCCCGCAATACATACCTGGTTTGTACCTAAGTTGACATGAGATGATGACGAGATGATGGTTTGGCGGCCGTGACCTGCGTATCGGTGTGCTGCCGGGACGGATGCTCGAGAATGCAATATTGCGTTTGCTTAGTCGCAGCTGCATGCCGTCATTATGCTTTATTCGAGTGCGCATAAAGACTTTCGCCGCCTGTCGTACAGATGGAGAAAGAGTCTTTAGAGCTCCGAGGTGGCGGATCTTATGGAACTTAGCAGAACGGTGACCACAAAGCTCCGTTCTCCGAGTGTGGCGTATTGTGGGCCGACTAACCGACCAGTTACTGTTTGCCGGATCTCCGCGCACCACACCACCGCGTGTGGGTGCCAAGCAAGCCATCGCCCAATACACACGCAGGAACACTGAAACGAGAAGCCCAACAACAGCTACAAATACGACGAAGTACAGGCAAAAGTGTTGTCGAAAAAGACACATTACTGGCTCATAGGCTGACAAATGATGGCTCGGTCTGTATTTGTCACCTACCATACGGGAGTTCCATAGTTCAGGAGGTCAAGGTTGAACGACACGCTGATCCACTCACTGGCCACTCACCCCACTGGCAAATACCAATCCGCACGGAGTAGAGTACCTAAGAGTAGGGTTAGGAATCTACTGGAGTGCCGCGGAGTGGGTTTGGTGGAGTGGACTGGAAGTGGTGTGCGTAGTTACCTTATCTGGACTTCCTTTACGGATTAAGATGTTAAGAAGCAGCCCGCGTCCATAAAACAAAGCAAAACTCGCAAACCCGCTTAGCATCAATGTTTATTTTCAAGATCTAGCGACGATTTGCTATTAGTTGAGCCTTACCTCGCCTGCTACGCAATCACATTCGATATGACATATTTTCTGTCGAGCGCGGAGGGCCGCAGCTGCTCAAGTCTACTCAAGCCGGGGCCGGCACTACGGACAATGTTCTCCGGTAATTTGACAGCAGTGGGGTGGGGGGTCTGCCTGATTGAGGGCATGGCGAATGGTTGACATGTACGTACTTCGTATAGATTGACAGATTCGAGCGGGTGCCCCACCCTATGAACGGCACAAAGCGGAATTTGTACACCGTGGCCACCTTCTCTAAGCGGGTTGCTTCGTCGTAAAGGAACCACAGCATGCTATGGTTTCCGCCAGATGGGTGAAGGAGTAAATTTTATGAGGAGTCTGGGAAACCTAGCGTGGGTGGCTCGTCGTTGGCGGTGCAGACTCTGTAGAGTATCCATTCCTGACCATGTTTGCTGATTGCTGAGGGACGTACGGCCAACCAGTTCCTTGAGGCATGGCAAAGCGCTGGCGTATAGGTGAGGTATTCAAGTGCAATATCCAAAGCCATTAGGCAACACATACTATTGTTTCACTATATAAAGACGTAGCGTAATCACGTATATCCATCTCCTGACTGCTGAGACCCCCAAAAGGATTCTTAGGCCTGATGTAGAGACACAGAGCGAAAGGAAATCAGTGCGGCAGTCAAATCGACCGCATATTCGTGCATGATTCGTGGCCATTTCATCCTTTACTCAAGCCTTATTCTTCTCATCCGCTCCGCTTGAGGCAGACTCGATAACTCTATGCGTGTTCTCCGAGTCCSCCGGCTGGTGGCCCATGATAACGTCGAATTTCTATGAGGTATACAAGTCAGTTATCTTGATAACAATCGAGAACCACGAGAACATGAGAAACCTACCGGTCCCTCGAACCGCTTGCCATAAACAAGCCAGTAAGTACTGATGAGGACGAGGAAGATTCCGATGACGACGGACACGTAGTCTAGGCCGAAACATTAGCTTTGATTGTGACAGTAACGAGGTAATACTACTCACTCATGACAGAACCGGAGACGGGCAAGACAGTTGGGAAGCAGAAGAACTATTCGTTTGTTAGTGGGGCTAACTGAATTTCGTGGTGATTTGAAATTCTAACTCACGGTAGAGGTGACTACGACAAACACGGCCGCGACCCAATTGATGGCAAGGCCAGTCTTAGGCCCCAACTTGAAGAAAGTCGATTCGTCCTGGTACTGCGCCAGCACGCCACGGCCGCGGATGATGAGCACTATGACGGGGAACGCATACGACACGTTGAGGAAGACGGTGCAGGAGGCGGCGTAGGCGCTGAAGGCGACCGAGGGACCCAGGTACAGCAGGCCGAAGCAGGCGTTGAAGACGAAGCACAGCGCGATGGTGCGCACGGGCACGTCGAGCGAGGGGCTGATGTGCGAGAAGTAGCGCGGGAAGACGATACCGCCGTCGCGCGCCATCGCGTACGTCAGCCGGCTGGCGCTGGTGATGCAGCCGTTTGTACCGTTGATGAAGCAGACGGCCAACATGAGCGTCAGGATCGTCGCCGCCGCGCGGCTGCCCGTGGCCTGTAGCATTAGTTCCGAGATGGGCATGTTGGTCGCCGTCGAGAGCACAGTGTCTGGGTCAACCATGCAGAAGAGGATGACGATCAGGAAGATGACGCCGCTGTGTGAGGTTCAGGCATCAGTTCTGGGCTTGGCGCCGTGTGACACAAAGACCGAGTGAGACTTACGTGACACCGCCAACGGCGACGGCATAGAGGATAGCACGCGGGGCATCCTCGGACGGGCGAGGCATTTCTTCGGTCATGTGTAGGCATGCATCAAAACCAATGAGACTCAGAGCAGATTGGAGCAGGCCCAGAATCCAAGCCATGCCGTCCGGCCAGCCAGTTTCGTTTTGAAACCCAGCAAAGACGTAGTGGGCATCCGTCCTCTTTGAGGTCGACAGCAGGACGATGCTGATGATTAGCACGGCCAGAAGAGACCAGACCACTGGCACATATTAGTCGCTGCCCCTTGTAGCGATAGAGGCAAACTAACAGGCAGTATCGTTCCACCGTCCCAGAATCTTGTTACCCCAGATGTTGGCCCCAGTGGTGAACGTCAGGATGGCCATGAAGATCAGGTATGTCTTCCACGCTTCAATCTCATAGGTGCCGTCCGAGGCGATGACCGCGGCGGCAGAGACGAACTGGGCTGTCACCAAGAGTGAGCACATTGCAAATTCCCCTCCACTTGTTCAAGTCTTACAGGCAAAAAAACCCTCCGTAGTGACAAGCGTCAGCCAGCCAGCAATACTCGTCCAGCCAACCCAGAAGCTCTACACATCACAATGATTAGCCCCTGTAACACCTCTTCCACACTCTCGAGTCAGTTCGAGCGTGAAGCCTACCATAATTTTCTTCCACCTATCCGTGCATAGCGCATACACGAAGTGGTACTGCCCACCGGCTGTGGGCCAAATTGCCGCTAGCTCGCCCAGGCTGGCAGCCAGGGCAAAGTTGCAGACGACGCAGAACATGAAGCCGTAGAGGAAGGAGACCGAGCCGCCGGACGGCAGCACCAGGCCGACGGAGCCCGCCAAAGCAATCCATGTGCTGTTGGTACGACTGTCAGTGTTGTTTCACAATAGACCAGTGCTGCAGGAAAAGGGGAGGTTACCTACTTCAAGATGGCAAACGTCATGGCCACCATCGTTAGCTTCGATAGACGAGGTTTCAAGTAGCCCTCCGCAGGCGCGGAGCCCGCAATGTCGACAGCCATGGTGAGAAGTCAGAAGCTTAGATGAAGTTGTCCAGCGCTGTGAATAGCCCTGGGACTCGGGCTGGTATGGAAGCGACGTCCTTCTGTCTGTCTACGGCATGTAGCAGCGAGAAGAGTCGAAGGGGAACATATTCCATGCGGAACTCGTAAATTTGGAGATGTGAACGGTGATATTTGAACCCAACCTGCTCGGCCTCGTCTGAGCGAGCGCGTGCTATTGGTGTGGGCGAGATCGCAAAGTCTAACCCTGTGAGACTGGACCGAGACAAGTAGCCTGGGTGAGTAGTAGGGCTGAGAGTGATGTCTTGGGCACCTCGGCCTCCACGGAGACCAGCGGCAAGGGGAATCGATAGTGTCAAATGGATAAATCACGACAGGGTCCATGTGTGTCAGTTTCTTTTTGGGAGGGCGGCCTGGGCTTTCCATTACTTAATACGCTTCCAAGCTCATACCATAACGAGCGATCCCGCTCTCCACTGCCCTCCCTAGGGCAAGGTTCGTCTGCGATCATCGACGGTTCGCGAGGCACGGGGTCTAGATCGGCCTCGAAACCTTGTGCGCGCCCGCCATCGCAAACTGTTGCTTTTGCCCATTAGAGCGCGGGGAAGCGACAACACAGGTGCCGTCTTAGCACGGCCCTGGGGAAAAAGCTTGCCCCCACTAGCCGCAGCGCCCGCCAAATTGGTTGGGCTCATCCCCACAGAAGATTAGAGTATTGGCAAGAGTCTGCGATCAGACCGTGCCCATAGATAGGAAGCCGGTGCCAAGTTCGCCCGAAACGGCGTTTGTTGATAGCTATGTCGTAATATTCGCCAACCTGCGGGGTTGACTCTGCACGCTCGCTCCTCCTGCCAAAGGAGACTGCACGCAGGCCCGGATTGGCAAGAGTTTGCGATCTGAGGGCGAGGCTTATGGCCGTTGTAGAACCTCTTCCTTGCTTCATCCCCGGCCTCTAGCCGAGCAGGGACGGCAAGACTTGCCGAGAGGGGACCGCTGTGTCGGTCGGAAGGATGCAAGCTGCTTTGACGGGGGCTGACAGACAGCTTCCTATATGATAGGAGGCAAAGGACCTGTTGAGGGATCCTGTGGCCAGAGATTTGGCATTCCCCCCTCTCTGCCCCGGAATTCGCTGCCTTTCCTCCTCTCTCCAGAATTGTAAGAGCAGCAAGCAAGAAGTTAGGCAACCTGCTCGTCGCCATCATGTCGAAGATCGTCCGCGTAGGAGCCGTGCAGGCTGAGCCCGTGTGGCTCAACTTGGACGGCAGCGTCAACAAGACCATCTCGCTCATCGAACAGGCCGCCGCAGACGGCGTCAATGTCCTGGGTTTCCCCGAGGTCTGGATCCCGGGCTACCCATGGTAAGCCGCCCGCTCTCGGGATCGCCCACGCAAGACGTGCACAAGAGCTAACGACGCTGCTGGTCGCCGGCTAGGAGCATGTGGACGTCGGCGGTGATAAACAACTCGCACATCATCCACGAGTACATGAACCACTCGATGCGCAAGGACTCGGAGCAAATGCGCCGCATCCAGGCGGCCGACAAGAAGGCCAGCATGATGGTCGTGCTCGGCTACAGCGAGCGCGACGGTGCGAGTCTGTACATGGCTCAGTCCTTCATCTCGCCCGATGGTGATATCGTTCACCACCGCCGCAAGATCAAGCCAACTCACATCGAGCGGACCATCTGGGGTGAGGGCCAGGCCGAGTCGCTAACCTGTGTCGTCGATTCGCCCTTCGGCAAGATCGGAGGTCTCAACTGCTGGGAGCACCTACAGCCCCTGCTGCGGTACTATGAGTACTCGCAGGGCGTGCAGATTCACGTTGCCAGCTGGCCGGCTGAGTTCGAGATGCCGGACCCCAAGAAGATCGCGTGGCTGTACCATGAGACGGGCGAGGCCTCCTACCGTGCCAGCCAGTTCTTCGCGATCGAGGGCCAGGCCTTCGTGCTGGTCGCTTCGCAGATCCTGACGGAGGCGAACGTGGACAAGAACAACCTGACTGGTAATCCCGTCACCAAGACACCCGGCGGTGGTTTCTCGATGATCTTCGGTCCCGACGGTAAGCCGCTTTGCGAGCCGATCGATGCCGGCGCGGAGGCGATTCTGACGGCCAATATCGACCTGCGCGACATCGACAAACCAAAAGCCTTTATTGACGTCGTGGGACACTATGCTCGGCCGGATTTGCTGAGCCTGCTGGTCAATCCGACGGTAGACAAGCATGTCACGGCCATGAAGAAGTAGATAGCCACAACTAAGTTATTAATATTCCAACTTGAGCTTTTCATATGAACCAAGGCCCAGCAGTGTTGAAATTGGCCACATCCCACCACCTGAAGTGTCCTGGACGGCAGTTACCCGCTTGAACATCTTGTTGCTTCCAACAAGACTCGATGATTGTGCGTAAGACAAGGACATTGCCGATCTTGCGCCTCTCGTCCATCTGATCCAGGGCATGCAGGACTGCAATTCGATGGTCGTCGGTCTCGGCCTCGCAGGCGAGCATGAACAACGGCCAGGGACTGGTACATACTTTCAGGCTCGTAAGACTGTTGAATGCCTGTCGGGTGTAGAAACTCGTGGCCTTCGCATCGGCGGAAGAGACTGGCGAAACTCTTCGAAGATAGAGTGGGGCAGCCATACGATAAAACTCCGCGGTAAGTAGAATGCGCGAGCGCTCTGCGCGAATGCAAACGTCGGCATCTTCGGGGTCAATGTTTTGTCTGAAATCAATCTCCTGTTTCAGGTTGAGAAGTTGTGTTTCCAGCCTTTTGTATTTCTCCAAGTCCGCGACGGTAATATTGTCTTGTTTCGAGTCTTGGAGCAAGTCACCTCGGAGGAGGTTCGTCTGGTGAATGACCTCGAGTACCTCCAAAGAGCAACCTAAGGAGCCAATGATCTGTATCGCGACATTAGCGACACCGAGGCAGGGTCTGACATCTGGCATGACATCTGGCATGACATCTAGGTCTTCTTACAAGTGATTTATCGAAGCCCGAGTCCTGCATGAGGTCGAATGGTGCCGGATCGTCGGGTGTCTTCTGATATGGTTGACTAAAAGCTCCCAGAACCTCGTGATATAGGAACCAGGTGTAAAGGAACTGGTTTTTTTTACAAAATGACGCAAGCTGACGGAGAATGGTCTGGGCCCCTTTGAGATGGAGATGCCATTTGCCTTCGGTCTCGTCGAATACCTGTATCCGATCAATACGAGCGCCCCAACTGCCAGGGTGATCACCTCTACTCACGCTGTAGACACAGAGCATCATCGACGTCGCAAGCTGCGTGTTTGCTACTTGGATGCCAGCACACGCCTCATCTGCAGCAAGAGACTGTGACAGAGACCGCAGAGCTTTTGCCGTGTAGTTCAAGGCAGACTCCGAACCCGACTTGTGGAAGGATGATACGGCGAGAATGGCATTTCGCAACGCGTCGGATGCAAAGAAGGACTGTGAAAGGGCTTTCGGGAGAAGGTCGATGCGGAAGCCATTCCTAGTGTCGATGGTCGATATCATGCGAGATATCCGTTGCTCATCTATGGAAACGAATCAGCCACCGCAGAGAGCAGCTCGGGAGAAGAGAGGATCCAACCACTCACAGTAGGCCATGAGCTGCTTCTCTCCTTCCTCCATATCAGGGTAAGGAGACAGGCTGCTCGGACGGGAGAGCTGGGCAGCTTTTGCAACAAGCTGTCGCGCACTCAGGGTCTTCTGCGGAGCGGCCAGGTCCTCGTGCGTCAGGTTCAAGAAATGACGTCCGTAGATCTTTGCCGACCGCGCAGGGAGATACACGACGTTGTCCGTCACTGTCTCCTGGATCTGGCGACGCCCATCAGGCTGGTCTGGCCAGACTAACCGGATGCCGTAGCCAAGACACTGGCGACCGGTCCGTTTGCAATTGTTGCATTCGGGGAGGTCCCGATCGCACCCAATCTTGCGCCCTGTGATTGTTGTCAGCGCGTTCCATCCTCGGATATCCTCCGGGAAGCCGACCGGGGCTGGCCGCTCGCACTCACTCTTGCAGGTCCAGCACCCCTGCCCCGCCTTCGTTTTGGACAAGACTACCTCCAGTGATACCATCGTGAGAGGGACATTATCGTCACTCGACGGCGACAAGACGCATTGCTAGGCGAGGTCGGTAGATCAGTGCGCGTCGAGAGCGAGAGAGTATGCTGGAAACGCGGCACTTGGTGGCCCGATCCCTCGACCGATACGGACTTTCTTCATCAGTCATCACCGGTGTCGGCATCACACGACCCTGTTCGGGGGGTTCGTGCTGCAGCGCTAGCCGGCTGTTGTTTTGTGTCATGCACCAAGTGAATCAGCAAGTGCGGCTGATAGTGGCGTATTTATGACAGTTGGATCTGCTTGTCCGCGACCAGGCTGCCCAACAAGCGCTGCCGCCACGCCGCCACGCCGTCAATTCTGGAGCTCGTCAGTGGCCACCTCTTCTGAAGGTTGGGCCCAAAAGAAATGGAACCTCTGGGATGTACCACGCCCTGTTACAGTGCGAGCCCAAAGCGGGCTACTTTCCATTCCAGTGAGCCTGGAAGGACTCCGTACGGTGCGAAGTGTAATATAGACTGTACAACTGGTGGTACATCCAGAGATTTACTCTCTTTTGGGTATTACCACACCATGTTTATCCCCACAGCTTGTTGGGGCATTTCAGCTCAGGCGACCCACCTGGCTTGGCCCATCAGCGCCCTAACCGCAGCCGCCAGAAAAAGGTCGTTGGGAGACCTTGACTGGTCTCTCTGTCGCTTCAGAACCGGGGAGGAGGATAGCGGTCGACCTACATAATGGGTGGAAAAGTGACAATGTTGGAGCGTAGCGAATTAGCGATCCAGTTTACTGACGTTATGAGACTGGTTGAACACTGGGTCACCAAGAACCTTAATGGGATAAAATCTCAGACTGGTGAAAGCCGAGAACAGGGAGTCGGCGAATCAGCCGTGACAGATATTTTGTGGAGGAGATATGCCATGACCGAGCATTTTTCATCACGGAAGGACGTTTGGGCTTAGGTTCAATTCACTTGTCACTTGGATTATATCTACTTGATTTACGGACTCGAGCCACCATTTGTCTGCATAACTCCGAGAAGAATGTTGTTCCGGGAAGGGGGGGGGCCTTACGTGTACGGTCTTATGGATGGTATGGCCCGATATTCAGAGCATGTACTCGGTTGAGTTTCCAAAATTGATATTTCTCTTACTCTATACAATCCACAATAAATCGGCTACCGTAAATCAGGGATAGAGCGGCGTGCGACAACGTCAATCAGTTAGGCTCGAGCCTGTATCAACTCTTTTTGCATCTTGTGAATGGTCTTCCATCCTGTGGCCGTTGACCCTCGCTATTGCGAATGTCCGCTGTGCTGGATAGGAGAGGAGGGTTTCTCCAGAGATCACCTACATGCCGTCACGTCGATCTCAGAGTTGGCTACGTCGTCCCGACACTTGTTGTTTGTCCGCTGTCTGGCCGTGTCTGCGTTGCGTGCCATTCTTTCAAGGAACTAGGTGAAGGGACGAGGGTGCCCGGTCAGTATGATTCGAGGAGCGTTCGACAAACCCCGTTCTAACATTGAGCCTGGTCGAGACCTTGATTCCCAAGCAACATTGAATTCTCCCTCTGTAAATGGTTGGATCAGCTGTGAATCAGACTCTCTTTAGTTGCCGCGTGCCGGTTTCGTACGTCTACTGACATCTGGAACTAGCTTCCATAGCATCGCACCGCCAGGCCCAGCTAATGATAACAGATCAGATACATGCGTTATTGAGTTTGAACTAGCGCTGCCCCTACTAGCGAATCCTAGAGTGGGGGAGGAGAGAAGAGAAAGAACGAAAAAGGAGTTAAGCTCCCCTCCTCACGTGATACTTCCTAGCCGAGGGTCTTACTGAGGCCGATTCGGGTGCAGCCTTTATGGATATATATAGTGGCGAGTCATCGGTCTCCCTCTGCTTCTATTTGTATTTTTGGGTTTTTTCTAAACTAGGGTCTGTTCTTCCGGCCTAAGTATGCAACTCGTCACAGAATACTATCGTATATAGCCGACAATTAATCTAGTGCATAGATTGACGGTCGTCTAATCTAACTCTGCCTTCTGGAGCCCTAATTATGCGACCTTTCGAAGAGCGTCTGTATGGGAAGGTTTATAATGACGCCTACTCGACCGTCGAGAGTCCAAACCTCGGCCTCCAGAAAGGCCCCCCGTGCCACCACAGAAAAGGAACTAAAGTACGCATTTATTGCATCTGTAGTGCCGCTTCCCTTGACCAGCTTGATGGTACACACGACATGGTTATCTGGCCGGGCTACGACTACCATCCCACCCTGGTCTGGATGCAGCCCCAGCCGCTCGTGCACGGTATGCTTTTCCCAGTGCATGCGGCGGTTTGGGGCGTCGTGGAGGTAGCACCGACTGGTCCCGTCCTGCTCTCGAAAAAATGGCGAGATGTCCTGGACAGGGGCCTGAATCCGGTCACTAGCATAGACGAGTAAGATTGTCAAGGCCATGAAGTTAGATCTCGGCTCCTCCTTCCCCTGCATCTCCAGGCCCCGCGCCAGGTCGGCCACGGCCATACAAGTCCGCAGGGGTCCCCAACGAAGACAGTGATACGGAACTTTGCGTCCAACAACAGCTCCTCTCAAGCTGTACGGTGCTCATATCTGCTTATCGTGTAGCCGTGGCAATGGGAAGCACCTTCCTGAGCTACAGCTGCAAGCCTGGTACGCCGCCGAAGAATGGCGACTTGGCCGGGTAGCTCGAGCTCCAGTTAAGGATGCTAGAGCCGTAGACGATGTCATACCCGCTAACAAAGTCGCGCAAGGACTAGAACAGCCACATGAATGCATCGTCTCCACCGCCGTGGTTGAGGTTGCTTGCGAGCCGCTCAGTTGCTTTACCCGGAGGTATGAGCATTATAAACACCGCAGAGCAGCTAGCACCTGTGTTCGGTAGTAATCACCCGCAGAAAAGGGACGCATATTCCCAATCGAAGTGGATTGGAATCTCGGCGACCTGCCTGCGATCGTCTTCGTATGTGCCGAGGATCGTTCTTCGCAGCTTCCAAGCCAATCTCAGGGCGTCCTAAAACCTGGGTTCATCCTTTTGAACCATCTAGCGTTGAAAAGTCCACAACATGCCCACTCTGGGCTTTGAAGGAGTAAATACCACTTACACTGTGGATGTGACATGCGTCGACGCCAAGAAATACCCTATGATCAAGGCTATACCTCTCTATGACGCCTTGTCGGATGTGATAGATAGATAATCAGTCCACCGGGCCCCCTATTAGGCTGTATTATGGAGCCATAATATCATTCATCATCCGCTGTGCTTCCTCAACCCTTACCCGCCGCCCTGGGTCCCAGGTTGGTTCTGTGCAGGAATCAATTTGGACGTACAGACGACCCCTCTCGTGTGAGCCAGCGAAGGACTGGATGTTGCAGGAAACCCTTAATCACTCCCACCTAACCGTTACCACGCGATAATAATCCTACTAAAATCACAAATTCAATTAAAAGCAATTAGAATCGTCTTCCGGAGACGTTTCCATATATGCTATACACAAGCGGGCAATATGGCTGGGCTTGCCGCTGGCGCGAGCCCCGAAAATAAAAGCTCCCGGGCTAAGATAAAGTAATCCTAAGATAAAGCAATCTTAGGATAAGAGTCTTCCTAGGGTAAGAGTAAAAATATATTAGAAGAATTATCTGAGAAGTAAAGCATAAAATAGCCCTCTTTGATTTTCCCCGTTTCTTTCTCGCTCTTACACCTTTTCTTTGTCATATTTAGGCTTAGACTGCAGCCTGGCCAAGGGCGAGATAAAGCTTCTTGCGCTATAAATGGTTCTCTGAGTTAGAATACCTGGCATCTAGAGCCACCATGAAAGAGATACATACGCCGAGGAAGAAGAATAAGACAAGCCCCAACGCTGAGGTTGCTACCAGGTACATAAAGCAATCCTGGATCGATACCGTCAGCTGCTTAATAACCTCTTCTTTTACATCTGCACTGAGGTCATAAAACAGATGACTGCTCGTTCCAGTAATAAATTGGACTGTTTCCTCGCCCGCGGTGTCTTTAAGGACCAAGCTATTCTCCACGACTAGATTTTGGAGGATGGAGCCTGACACGGAAAGAGACACGACAACACTAATAATTTGCGCTGGACAGAGAGGTGAGTAAAGTCAAAGTTGACGGCCATGCTGAAACAAGCGCAGCCAGACATGAACATGACGGTCCTAACCCGGTCCTGCGTGCGCATCTTCTCAATCACGGATGTTCAGGGGTGCCTGCCGACAATAAACGACGAAATAGAAAAGATTTCGACTCAAGCCCCGCATGCCTACGCCTAATCCTACCCCGACTGCTACTCCCTATGAAATCGTAACTGCTTGACCCTAGTGTTGGAATATAWACCGTCCAAGGCGTTGTTACATAAACGGACTCCAGCATCTTACGAAGACTCGAAAACCCGACGGCCAGCAGTGACAGGCGCGATAAGCAGTATATAAAGGTTGTCCCGAAAAAAATTCCCCAGTTAAACGCCTTAGGAAGCAGGTTCTTCCGTGGAAATACATTCGTCCTGGCTGCATCGTTTAGTTTCTTTGAGTTAAACTTCATCTCCATTAGTTCGACTAGCAATCCGAACTTCTGGATGAATTCTTTGTCGTTGCTCAAATCCATGGTTCGTGTTTCCTTCAGGAATACGTTTAGTTCTCTTGCAAGCCCGGGACTCTCGCCGAGGTCCTCGAAGATGTCGGCGTATGGCTGCCGTGCCTCCTGACTGCTGGTGTCCTGTATGATGAGAATTTTCTCGAGCTTATCGTATGCTTCGTCAACTTTTTTTATCAGGAGCATGCCAAGAGTATTCTCTTATCAATCGAAGGCAGTTCCGCATGAAGAGTTGGGAATCGCCTGCGGAGATGGTCCACTGTGCAAAGGGTATCATGACCAGGCCAAGAAGCGGACCTCCAGCTGCGACGACGGTAGCCACCTGCCACAGGATTTTCTCCACGGTAGAAGGAAATTCGAAATGACAGGCTATGGCGTGTATAGTGCCAAAGAAGCCTAATGCGAATGCTAAGAGAAATACGCCTAGATGAGCAACAGGGTTCTCAGAGATTAAGATGTTGTCGTTCAGGATCCTATCTAGGACTTGCTCGCTTGTCTTTATATTTGTGACGTTGTTGAGAGTCCGCTCGTTCATCAAGACATCCCAGTAGCTGTCGTAAGTCTTCTCAAACTGCAGGTCGGGGGATCCCCGTCCTATCAAGGTCCTTGTGCCCACTCTCTGAGGCTTGTACAGGTAGACAAGGTAAATAATTGCGCCACAGACCGCGAAGCCCAACGAAATCGTTTCGAGTTGTGAGAAGGCAAGCCCTTAGTTCGTTCGTACGATGAGGGAGAGTGCAAGCTGGAGGAATTGCAAAGTGGCAACGCCTTTCGCAAACCAGTCTTGCTTGCTTTTGTCCTGGATCTCTTCTTTTGTAATACTTAGACGTTCGAATCCTTCGGCTTTGGCAAATTGAAGAGCGGTCAATGTGAATTGTGCCAGCTCCACTTCATAATAGAAACCGCCCATGTTCGCGAAGAAGCAGTGCGTAAATGTCCATTTTGGATCCTCTTTGATAGATTTATTTACAGTGTCAGCGGCTTCCTGTTGGCAGGGACGTGACGGTGAGCATAGAAAACACTTCAGCAAACGCGAAGGCCGTTGTGATGATGACGGTGATCGTCGTGGTAGGAGCCACCAGGGCAGTACAACGGATTTCTGCCTTTCTTCCATCAATCGAAGAGCTTGCAGGGCCATGACGAATTCGGAGACGGCGTGGAGGACGATCAACTCAGGAAATAGGATCATAATGACCATCCACTTGATGCTCCGCAACCACCGGTTCCATTTGCCGTCTTGTGGGCCGCCTGGGACGTTGAGGTGCTGAACACTCCATGTGCAGGCAAGGACGGTCGATAAGCAGTTGCTAGTGATGTCCCATGTACCACATGGTTACCTCCAGCCTGCCAGCTGACTGGGTGGTCGTCGGGCGGGGGTTCGCCGCCATTGCCTCGGGCAGCGGTTAGCCCTGAAAGGTTCATCATCGACCAAAGGCAGGGCGCAAACATTGGGGGGTTCATTAGAAAGCAGCCTTTCGCTTTTGATATGCTCCCAACAACTGGGCCCATGAGAATCCCAGGGGCCATCATTTAATACTTCCGTCGAGATAACCCGTGACGCCCAGCCCCGAATAAGGAGGAGGACGTGTTTTAATGTCAATGGTCGAATGTGGGTGGGGTAGTGATTGTCGCTGCCTGAACATGTACTCGTGCCACGCCCCACTTTTCTGGATTCCGGTTCACCTTCACCAGCTAAGGTGAACCGGAATCTAGAAAAGTGGGGCGTGGCACGAGTACCCAAAGCCAGCGGATCCATGTCCTGTCTTGCTTCGTACACCCATAAAGTAGAGTCACACCTTCACCGGACCTGTGTTCTGTTTCAAGTCACTTACAATTCTCACGCAAACGGAAAAAAAGGAGAAGACACTTCAATCTCTAGTGATGTCGACCAACCGACTTAAGCCGAAGTTTGCAAGTACCGCTGTTAGCAAGAATGCTGGGAAATCCGAGCTGCATTGGGCAGTAATTACCGGCAAATCCATGGACATATCTAGCATCTCTTTCAGCAACCTGCGAAAAAGCGCGCCTCCACTCTCACAATAACCGGGAGAGAGACAGCCTCAGATATTCTTAATGCCCAGGACGAACTTGGGAGATCAGCTCTCCATTGGGCGGCAGCTAGAGGAGAAGCGGAGTGGGCAAAGCAAATTTTGGGCCGGCAGGAAACGAAGATACTCCAAGATAATGATGGACAGACTCCGCTTCACGAGGCCGTAATTAGGGGCCACGACGGCGTTGTCGGAGAGCTCCTAGATTTCTTGCAAAACGATGAGGTCCGCAAGATAGTCGTCAACACTGGAGACAAGCACGGACGAACCGCATTACAGTGGGCAGCTCTGAGGGGTCGCGAGACAGTATTGCAGATGCTCATCGCGAGCGGTGCCGACATCAAAGCAACCATTAAGGATGGACAGACCGCTCTGCATTTGGCGGTAAAGGAGGGCCACGAGGCGACAAAGTGGACCCTGCTTCGTGAGTGGACCGAGCGAGGAGGCGACGACAGAGCCATCCGGATGCTTCTTGGCGATGATAAGATTCAACTTAACACAGAGGACGGCGATCATCGGACACTATTATCTTATGCCGCGGAGAGGGGGCATGAGGCCATAGTTAAGCTACTGCTCGAGCGCGGCGCCGACTTCGAGTCGAAGGACCGCGACGGGCGAACGCCGCTCTCGTGCGCCGCCGAGAACGGGTACGAAGCTATAATTAAGCTATTACTCGAGCGCGGCGCCGACTTCTAGTCCAAGGACAGCGACGGGTGGACGCCGCTCTCGCGGGCCGCCGAGAACGGGCGCGAGGCTGTAGTTAAGCTATTACTCGAGTGCGGCGCCGACTTCGAGTCGAAGAACCGCGACGGGTGGACGCCGCTCTCGTGGGCCGCCGAGAACGGGCACGAGGCTGTAGTTAATCTATTACTCGAGCACGGCGCCGACTTCGAGTCGAAGGACCGCTACGAGCGGACGCCGCTCTCGTTGGCCGCCGCGAACGGGTACCAGGCCATAGTTAAGATATTACGCTAGCCCCCGCTCCCTTACCGGATTCCCTAGATAGTGGCTTTTATAACTTATTAGTTCCGTTGGCAATTAAATCGCAATATCCGGAGCGGGAGCCTCCCGCCGGATTATCAACGGCGATTGGAGAGCATTAACACCGTCTTAGCCTTACGGGAGTCAAGCGAGACGCTTAGGGTTAGTACGCCTATGAATATTGCTAATCGATAGAGCATGATCCAGAGCAGCAAGGCACCAGTAACCGTATGCTACGGGAGATGGGTTGGATCCAAGTGAAGGGCAGTCGCCCTAATCCTCGCAACAGCGACTCGAAGTTGCGCTCGGAGGAGGAGCTTTACTCGACGCGCAAGGACTCTGCATGCGCGAAAATACCTAGAAGTCTACATTGCAATGGTTTTTAAGAGCGAGGACAAGGTTTTCGTACATCGATTGCATCATTCAGGATAGATGATATGCAGATATACAGAAAAGCACCAAGTCCGCTGCGCGGTGTGTCCTCCCGTGTCGCCGGTAACTATATAAAATAGCCGCTGCCGCCTTTTTATACTTGACCATTGCGAGCTAAGGCTGGTGAATCTTTAGGGTTCCTTGAAAGACTTCGAGATATTTGTCGCGACGGTTCTCAATGGTGGTGATCGGGCCTAGATAGACAGTTATGCAAGGCCCCGCAAAGGCTTGTTCAACATACTTCAGTTTACGGAGTATAAATAAGTGAGATGTTGCCCACGATAATCCTGCGAGCGAAGGCGCGACCAATAGTATAACCCTGAGCCGTCGCACGCCGGCGTGTCCCCAGCGTGGATCCACAATTGGACGGACAGAGGCTCGGCATGTATCCACGACGACTATAAAAGCTGGTGGTTCGCACATCTTGGATTGAAAAGTTTTTCTTGACTCATCCTGTATAGAGCAACGCACCGATTGTATTTCTGCCTCCCTCACCACTAGCTGGCGAAATCACGAGCAACGAGCTGTGTTTGGTGTGGCCACGTCCGACGTCTGAGCCCGAGTGGATGCTTGTGAGCTAATATACATACATAGTCACCTCGAAGGGCATTGGCATCTCTAGAATCATGGATAGATTCCCTGAAGAGCGACCCAAGACGGTACAGGCGGGCATAGCGCACCGTGTCGAATGTCTTGGCCCGACTAACAAGGTTTACAACCAGACACTCGTCCAGATGGGCTTGGGTGGGATGAAGCCTCGCGGCGAAGACCTTATAGATGGATCATAGAGGAAAACGCTAGAGCTTCACCTGATATATGTCCCCGATCCCACGCCTTTCACCTCGTTCTTCGATTGCCGGAGGAGACCGATGGGTGTACGCTTGACAACGGAGGAACAGATCTTTTTGTCGTAGCCGTTTGGCTGGAGGGCTTGCCATGGGTCTATGACGCCTCAGACATCTCCAAGAGGCTATGTTACACTAATGGTTTTGAAGACCGCAGACAACGGCTCAAAAAATCACATAGTGAGCTTCTAGTTCATGGCGCCGGCAGACGAGAAGTGTTCTTGCTTGTTTCTCTCGACATAGCTCGAACGTGCGATAGATGACTCTCAGTTCCCCATCTATAGGCAGGATAAAAAATTACAGCGACTGGGAGATTGATGTAGCATCCCCAGCGCCAAGTTAAGCTGCTCCCCAGACGCACGTGATCCCAGCGAGATTGAGCGGACGCTCATGGCTGGCGGTGAGGACGGTCACATAGTTCAGCGCTCCTGCATAGATGCCACAGCCGCCGACTCCTGCAATGACGCGCCCGACGATCAAGGTGGGCATGTTGGGGGCGGCGCTGCAGATAGCGCTGCCGGCTTCGAAGAGAATGATGCACATGGTGAACAGCCATTTCATGTTGAACACATTGTAAGCTTTGCACTGTTGAACATGGTGTCAGCATGCACACGTTAGTAATGTAGTATTGAAGAAACCCGGAGGTTGAGACGCATAGAGGCAAGATGGCAGCGTTGCCAAACATAAAGCTCACCCCGATCCATGCAAGGTTCTCCTCTGTCTTGAAAGTCTCGACGATCGAAGGTTGGAGGTTGGCGACTTGTGTACTGTAAGACTTCCATTCCAGCCACACAAGCGGGAGCCTGCCGACTTACGATCGTGTTATCGAGGACGAAGAGAAAAACAGTCGACAAGAAGGAACTGAAAGCAAAGAACTGCTGCAAAGGACCAGTTAGTCGACTTGTACATTGACCAAAATGCGTCGGTTGTAAAATCGCAAACCTTGATGCCACTCATGGTTCTGCGCGGCTCCTCCATCGCCTCATGGCTGGAGACACTGGTTGCCTTGCTGGTTGCCTTGCTGTTGTCTCCATTTTGGGACTGCGCCGAGTTTAGGCGTTTCTCATCGTCAATAACCTTGCCGGCCTGGCCGTTGGATGCAATAGCTTGTGCAGTCATCTTGTAGGTTGGCAGGGC
Source organism: Tolypocladium ophioglossoides CBS 100239 (assembly GCA_001189435.1). Classification (NCBI taxonomy): domain Eukaryota; kingdom Fungi; phylum Ascomycota; class Sordariomycetes; order Hypocreales; family Ophiocordycipitaceae; genus Tolypocladium; species Tolypocladium ophioglossoides. The sequence goes on along the minus strand of LFRF01000041.1, from coordinate 104,704 downwards.
CCTCCGTCGTCGAGGTTTTCGTGGGTCAAATGTTGTAAGCTGTCTTTCAGTCAAGACTGGGTTTGAAGTGGTAAGCCCAGCCTTTTCTAGCACGTGCAGGGTTGCAGTTCAATTTATCTGTCGACTTTCATGATATGTGAGCCAAAGCACCGTTCCAATGCTTAATTGTTAGAGCACTCTCCCTTTTTGTACTTTTTTGCGCAAACTCCGTTGCTGCCGGATTTCTTGCCGATGTTATTGTGTTGGTCTTCGCCGCTTCGACGGGACCATCACCCCACCAAGTCCATACCCCCAATAAGACGTCTCAATGCGCAACATCCTCTCGAATCCGCACATCCTTGCACCGAAAACCCTTCATTTCGCACATCACAGCCACACAAGTCCAAGGCAAAAGTAATCAACTCTCCGGTTGAATCAGAGAGAAAAGTCTTTGCATGGCCTAATTTATGCCCTCGCCGTGCGATAGGGAGAGCAGCCCGAGACCTAAACTCCGAGTACGCCCCGACTGTAAATGCCGATATAGTACTCCGTATAACCATTCTTTCCACTCCTGCGGGGCAATTATATGATAGCTGCATTTGCAATAATTGACAAATGGGTATCTTCGACGCGAGAGAAACTTTATCGGCAGTTGTAGCCAACCAGAGTCGGTCTGCTGACTCGAAATACGTCAACCGTGTCAATGTTACAGTTAGAACCCCCACCCAAGAAGCAGCCCATCTCGTCGTCGAATGGCTTGGTGCCAGGCTATGATTTCACGATACACGTGTTGCTGATCTAGCGTTATATAACTCGCAGGATAGCTGTCCGCTGCAACACCGAACTTGCGGTGTCGGCATGTTGTATGCTGCTAGACCCCATTGATTTTCTTTTTTCGCTGCCGCGGCTATCATGCCCTGTTATGTCTCTTAAGAATAATTAAGAAGACTGCAATAGCTGATACGGAATACTAGTGTGGATCCAGGCCAAGCAGAGTACCTGGTCAGTGTAAGACCAACAGATGCCACTGCATCGGTTAATGATCCGGAGCCAACGCCGAAGTTGGGCTGCAGCGAAATCTGCAGCACAAAACTGTCTCAAAAGCGCGAATCATAGTCTACCTGCAGAAGAAACACTAGAGACCCCGTAACAACAGCGCAACGTGCATTCAAAGGCCGGGCGTCTAAGTCGCATGTACTTCGTGCGACAGCAAGACTGTTGCCCCTTTCCCTTCCCATTCATGGTGTCTTACTACCGCAACATAGTGCTGGGCATGTCGCAGTTGAGCTTGATTCTCCACTGCATGTCAAGTCAGGACTCCGGCGCGGCACGAGCTGTTCGAAGCCGATGGTAAAGGAAGGTTAGTAGAATGGTGCACGACGCTTTTTGTAGCATGAAGGTGTCGATGAACGTGAATTCATCGTTTTGGAGAGAATCGGCCGTGAGTTTTTGACGTAAATGGTGACACCCCCAGTTCCACTTTGGCCATATGTGAAGGTGTTGTAATACGTCTGAGCACTATGCTGTAGTGAACCACCCCCGAAGGCCCCAGCAGGACTATGAACTCGGCCAGTAGGACCAGAAGCAGGAAGGCCAAGGAGGCCATGGTATACATTTACGTAGAAGTAAACTCTGTGAAAACGTCAAACAAAAAGACACCACTTTCAGCGCAATGCCGGGCCTACGACCAGGTAAGATCTGCGAGATGAGCTTCCTTTCGTCCATTCTTGACCCCTCATTTTGTCGCCTCCCAAGGAAGCAAAGTATTCTATACTTCGTAGCTACTTGCAGATATTGGGTGGGATCCTATGTAACAATTACCCCGCAAACATCGCCTGACGCGCGTCCTGGTCTTGAGGTATATCTCCTCCCAATCGTCCGAATCTTCATGAACCGTGCCCCTTCGAAGAAAAAACACCCTATCTTTACCACGCTTCCGCACAATCATTATGACTACCCACGCAGAAGGCAGAGAGTATGATATTATCTTTGCCGGAGGAGGAACGGCGGCATGTGTGGCTGCTGGTCGTCTAGCCAAAGCAGATCCCCATCTCTCCATTCTACTCGTCGAAGGCGGCAAGAACAATCTGAATGATCCTACCGTGGTCAATCCGGCCTTCTATCTGTCGCACCTAGCACCAGGGTCCCAGACGGCCTTGTTCTATCAGTCGAACAAAGAAAAGGCGCTCAAGGACCGAGAGGCCATCGTGCCCAGCGGAGGTATCCTCGGCGGGGGCTCGTCGATTAATTTCATGGCGTATACGCGAGGTAAGAGAAAATAACCACATATAAGTATTGCAAATGAGGTCTGACGTGGTCAAACAGCCCAGGGTGTCGACTACGACTCTTGGAATACCGAAGGATGGGATGCGAAAAGCTTGCTGCCCTTTGCTAAGAAGCTCGAAACCTACGATCTGGATGACCCGTCCGTCGACAAGAGCGTTCACGGTTATGAAGGTCCCATTCATGTCTCGTACGGTACTCATGGCCCCAAAGGTCCGCAGGATGACATCCTTGCTGCCGCCGACTCCTTGGGAGAGAAGGAAATTGTAGACCTTCAAGACTTTAAGGCCGTGGGTGGCTTTTCCCGATGGCTGCGGTACGTTGGACCAGATGGCAAGCGGCAGGACGCGGCTCATCGGTACATTCATCCATTGATGGCGTCAGGCAAGTACCCAAACCTTCATCTTCTCCTCGAGAGTAGGGTAAGTCGCGTCATCTTCGATGGCAGGCGTGCTACTGGCGTTGAGTATGAGCCCTCGGCGACGTTTCAGCCAGCTGCCGGTTTTAGCAAAGCCGGCAGGTCGACCATTAAAGCAAGGAATTTTGTGGTGATCTCTTCAGGTGCTCTCGGTACGCCATCCATTCTTGAGAGATCAGGGGTTGGCAATGCAGAACTGCTCAAGAAGCTAGACATTCCACTTGTCTCTGATCTTCCAGGAGTCGGCGAGGAGTACCAAGACCATAACCTACTTTTGTACCCATACAAAACGGCGCTGAAAGCGGATGAGACACTTGATGGCTTACTGAGCGGSCGCTTGGACTTTGCCGCTGCTCTTAGCAACAAGAATCCTTTGCTAGGCTGGAACGGCATCGACATCGCCGCCAAGCTGCGGCCTTCTGAGGAAGAAGTGGCACATCTGGGCCCGGAATTCCAGGAGCTCTGGAACCGCGACTTCAAGGAACAGAAAGAGAGGCCCCTGATGCTCATCGGTGTCATATCTTCCTTCCTTGGAGATCACATGGTCCTAAACGAAGACAATGATGGTGTCCCCCAGTATGCTACGATAGCTACTTATACCGCCTACCCGTACTCTCGCGGTAACATTCACATCATTGCCAAGGACGCACAAACACCTGCTTCATTCAATACTGGTTTCCTGTCGCACCCAGCGGACTTGAAAAAACAGGTCTGGGCATATAAGAAACAGCGTGAAGTCTACCGTCGTACCAACGCCTACGCTGGTGAGCTTGCTATTGGCCACCCAAAGTTCCGCGAGGGCAGAAAGGCCACACTCCGTGATGGCCATCCTGTCAAGGGCGGCTACAACAGCATCGAAGAGAGGAAGAACTTGCTACCTATTAAATACGATGCTGAGGACGATGCGGCTATTGAGGATTGGATCCGATCAAATCTCAATACGACTTGGCACTCGCTAGGGACCTGCAAGATGGCGCCAAAGGAAAAGGGGGGCGTAGTCGACAAGAACCTGAACGTTTATGGAACGCAGGGCCTGAAGCTTGGCGGTCAGCAAATACTTTCTTGGCCCGAAAACAAAGCACTGCTAATCTGTCGCAGACCTTTCTATTGTCCCCGAGAACGTAGCAGCAAACACGAATAATACTGCCCTCATCGTGGGAGAGAAGGCAGCCGATATTATCGGCAAGGAGCTTGGTCTTGTGGCATGATTGGATTTAGGAAGTTGCTTTGACGGAAGAGAACACACACACCGAAAGGACACTGCGCGGGCAACTCGGTCTTGCACTCAAGTCTCGCGGGTGTCAGTCCACATAACGGATGGGGGTTTGCACTTACTTTAGACCATCTGATCACAAGGCTGCGGACACGCTAGCGTAGTCCTTTACCTCGTGACGAGCGTGGTTCCTTCACTTCGTGTTCACTCACTTAGTGACCGGGTGGTCTCACTCACTTACACTCACTTTCACTCATTAGGTGACGCGATTGACGTCGG
>LFRF01000041.1:16469-100504 GCA_001189435.1 Tolypocladium ophioglossoides CBS 100239 | reverse complement strand
CTTCCTCTAAGAGGTTGGGGTCTGTGACAGCCCCTGAGCTCATTTCCCTTGTCGTCGGGGCCTTCCTGTCTTCCCCGCCAAATTGCCTTCGTAAATGAGTAGGCCTTACCCTATAGAGCTCACCATACTATTACGCTCTTTTGTACTCCGTACAAACCGTGACTTCTCAATGCAGAGGATAAGTCCAATTAAATGAGGGCTACGCGGCTCACTCACACTGTAGTCTAGTAGGATTAAAGGGTTCGAGAACTTTATCGTTTTTAATAAGGAAGTCATCATCTGCCACTTCAAAATCTAGGTAAATCACATATCTAACCAAGCCCCCGCTACTTTATTGTTTATTGCGGTCGCTCTTTTTCGAAGTCTCAAATCCGTGCAAAAGGCCTTTTTTGAGGCAAGGTTCTTGTAAATTGGAAATAGATCAAGTTATAATGCCTCAGTATTTCCTGGCCGCTATTTTCTCGGAGTATTTTTACGGCCGGCAGTCCGCGGGAGAGTCGGCTTCGTCGAGTTGGCTCGTGCTCTGCTTTGGCTGAAGTGGCGCCACACGTGATTGGAAGGTTCATTGGTGGCGGGCGGGCACTGCCACTGCCAAGCGACATTGGGCCGCTGCGCCTCCTTCGTCCCTGGCTCGTCTTCAAACACTCTTTTCAGGAGCTCATATTCTCTCCATTCCATCATGTCTCTGACAAATGGGCCTCTGGATCAATATTTTTCACTGTGGCTTTTCGTTTCTTACCGGTGACCGCTGCCTATTTTACCACTCTCTTTAAGTATCAGAAATCGGCGCCGTTTAGGAGCAATCTGCATATGTTACAACAATGCTCCAAGGGGACAACCCGAGTCCTACTCCAATGGCAGGCAGACGAGACACCATCTTTTCTCCGGAGCAGCTGAGCACCCTTCACAACCCCAAGAATCTCCTAGCATTTTCCGGGTTCGGCGGCCTTGAAGGCTTGGAGAGGGGGCTGCGAACAGACCTGAAGAACGGCCTGAGTGCTGCCGAGTCTAGGATTCATGGCTCGCCCGAAGTTGCGGAGACTGTGTCCCCTAACACCCCCGATAGTGAAATTCTGGGCCCTGGACATCAGGCGAAGAGGCAACAACCTGTACGAACTGGGGACTCTGCGACAGACACCCTGTTTTTCGATCGGAAGCGCATATTCCTCGATAACCACCTGCCAACGAAAAAGCAGCCCAACTTTCTGCAACTTCTATGGGCGGCCTACGATGACCCTGTCCTTTTTCTTTTGACTGCTGCCGCAGCAATATCGCTTGCTATTGGACTCTACCAGGCCCTCGGCACGGCTCATACTGCAGGTAACCCGCCTGTTGAATGGGTCGAGGGCGTCGCAATCCTCGTTGCTGTTGTGGTCATCGTGCTTGTTGGATCAATCAACGACTGGGAGAAGCTGCGCCAGTTCCAGAAGCTCAACAAGAAGCAACTAGAGCGGGACGTCAAGATCATTCGCTCAGGCACTTCGGGTCTAATCCCCATATCCAACGTCCTCGTCGGTGATGTTGTTCACCTCGAGCCCGGCGATATCGCACCAGCTGATGGCATTTTGATCGATGGGTATAATGTCATGTGTGACGAGTCATCAGCGACTGGAGAAGGGGACCTTATACACAAGAGCCCTGGCGACGATGCATTCCGCGAAATAAGGAATGACCAGGGGGCTTGGGACCCAGCCGTCTTCCGGCATGACCCCTTTATTCTTTCGGGCACGAAGGTACTTGACGGTGTCGGCACATTTCTGGTCACGGCGACCGGTATCAATTCGACCTATGGAAAAGTCCTTGCATTGCTACGGGACGAGCCCGAGCCCACTCCTCTGCAGGTCCGGCTCACAACTGTCGCCAAGTACATCGCCCGTTGCGGTGGTGCCGTTGCTTTGCTTCTCTTCGTTGCTCTGTTTATCAAATTCCTGGTCCAGCTCCCTCAGAATACACACACGCCGGCGGAGAAAGGCAGAGACTTCGTCGATATCGTTATTATTGCCCTCACTGTACTCGTCATCGCTGTGCCAGAAGGTCTTCCACTTGCGGTGACGCTGGCCCTGGCTTTTGCGTCTACGAGGATGCTAAAGGATAATAACCTTGTTCGCCATTTGAAAGCCTGCGAGACCATGGGAAATGCCACTAATATCTGCTCGGATAAAACTGGCACGCTAACACAGAACCAAATGGTCGTTGCCGCTTGTACTATTAGCTCTGGCCTACGATTTGGTGCCATACCCTCGCCCGGGCCGGACTCGGCCAGAGAAATCGCAGGCGGCGAGACCGCCAGTCTTGAAGGAATCGCTCAAAGCCTCGCTGCTGATGTCAAATCGATCCTTCAGCAATCCATTGTGTTGAACTCCATGGCCTTTGAAGGGAATGCCCAATCTTTTGTCGGGTCCAACACCGAATCAGCTCTGTTGGACTTTGCCCGACGTCATTTGGAAATGAGATCACTCGTGTTGGAGCGGTCAACGGCGCAGATCACTCAACTATTTCCCTTCAATGCCACGCGACAATGCATGGCGACAATAATCAAACTGCCGGATTCCAAACTGCAGTGCAGGGTCTTCATCAAGGGCGCTTCGGAGGTTTTGCTCTCAAAGTGTTCCAGGATCATCCAGGATCCCACAGAAGGCTGCCAAGTCACCGAGATGAGTGCGCAGGCAAGGCAACAATTGGTTGACAGAATTGAGAGCTACCCTGGTGGTACACTTCGAACAATTTGTCTCGCATACCGGGACCTGGACCTCCACCAACCGTCGCTGGAGTCTGGTGAAGTTGATAAGGTGAAGACTGATTTTGATCTGAACGACCTTCTTCAAGATCTGGTCTTTCTTGGAGTTATCGGAATCCAAGACCCCCTTCGGCCCGGTGTGCCACAGGCTGTGAGCCTTTGCCAGAAGGCTGGTGTCACAGTCCGCATGGTCACTGGGGATAATATCGAAACTGCAAAGGCTATTGCAAAGCAGTGCGGTATTCTGTCCGACAATGAAAGCGATGCTGCTATGGAGGGCGCTCAGTTCAGGACGATGAGTGAAGAGGAAGTGAAACAGGTGCTTCCCCATCTCAAGGTGCTCGCGAGGTCGAGTCCCCAGGACAAACAGAAGCTAGTCGTCCATCTTCAAGAAGCAGGAGAAATAGTTGCCGTCACCGGCGACGGAACGAACGATGCTGCTGCCCTCAGCACAGCGGACGTCAGCTTTTCAATGGGGGGCAGTTCAGGGACTGAAGTTGCTCGGGAAGCGTCGTCCATCATCTTGATGACTGATGATTTCTCTTGCATTACCAAGGCAATCCTATGGGGCAGAGCGGTCAATGACTCGGTCAGGAAGTTTTTGCAAGTATGACAAATACTGGTGCTCCGTATCGCGGCTTCGCTCGACTGACCACATTTTACGGATATTTAGTTCCAGATAACCATCACCCTTACGTCCATCTTACTCACGTTTATCTCCGCAATTACAAACCCGCAGGAGCAGTCAGTCCTCACGGCAGTGCAACTCATGTGGGTTAACTTGTTCCAAGACACTTTGGCAGCGCTGGCGCTCGCAACAGACCTCCCCCGGGCGAGACTGCTAGATCGAAAGCCCGAGCCGAGATCAGCATCATTGATTACTATACCAATGTGGAAGACTATTATCGGCCAGTCCATCTATCAGCTGGCCGTTACCCTGGTGTTATACTTTGGCGGAGCGAGGATTCTATCGTACGCCACAGATGCCGAGAATCAGCAACTGCAGACCATCGTCTTCAACACCTTCGTTTGGCTACAGGTCTTTAACATGTATAAGTATGTGCCACTTTGTGTTGTTTAAGGTAGGAGAATTCGCTGACGCTAAAGACAACCAGTAATCGACAGTACGATAATACCCTCAACGTTTTCGAGGGCGTGCTCCGAAACTGGCTGTTCATGGCTGTCAGCAGCATCATGATCGGGGCACAGGTCCTCATCATCTTCGTTGGCGGCGCCGCCTTCTCCGTGGTGCCACTCACCGGCGCTCAATGGGCGATCTCATTGGTACTTGGGGTGCTTTCTCTGCCCGTTGGGGCCCTCATCCGCCTTATGCCCGATTCACCGCTCGAGAAGTCAAAGAGTGCCTTGGAGAGGGAATGGAAGTCACTAAGGCTGCGTGGTAGGGGCCGACGAGCCATGGGTGAATAATGCATTATACGTTTTTGAATAAGAACAGGGTTTTCTTTACCATCGAGCGGTCCGTTTACTAACGTCTAATATTGGTACTCCATCAGCATCCTGGCCTTGAGGACAGCTCTCCGATCACTGGACAACCGTAGAAATGCTTACTATTTCGCTTCTCATACGACAGATCATAGGAGCAGACATTACCAGCTGGTAAAACGCTTGGACATGAGGGTGCAAATAATGAGAACTGGATAATCTAGGCCTACCCGCGTGAGAACTACCCTCCAACGCCATTTTCTAGTCACGTTGTAGTCTCGCAACAACGTCACGTCTCCTTGGCAGACAGTATGCTGTTGCTTTACTCGCTAGATTTCCGCCGCCGAAATAATAACCCACATGCCTCTCACATATTGCAGTGCTATGGGACACAGCGCTCCCCTTTGGGACACAGCACCTTTCCAGGATGTTGTGCACCGCAGTGGGAGTGGGAGGTTATGGGCAGCAACTCGTCGTAACAGCGGCCCTGGTTCTAACGCAGTAGCCAGATTGAATATGAGCGACCAATTTGCTCTCATCTTTCAGATCGGAAATCGACGGATTTTAGTTGTCTGATTCACGGAGGATCCGTTTATCTGTCCGTTGTTCCGGCTGTCAGTGCGGTAATTGTACCATCGGCAATACGCTCGACTAGCTTCGCGGTCGGAATCTCGTCAGGGTGTACGAAGAATGCTATGGCAATAATGACGTATCTGTATGTAGGCAAGGTCAGTTAACCTGGGCCAGGGCAGGGCGCCAGGAGACACTCACGTGGCGACTAGAAGTAGGCCTTCAAAGTAGTTGGTCTCTCCGCCTCGCACCAGACAATTGACGACAAGGGTTGACATGGTAAGAACGATGGTTTCGAATGTGTCAAACTGCAAGGACATGTCCTTGCCAATGATCCAACCCACGACCACTAGGAACGGGGTGACAAAGAGCGATATCTGCAGCGTGCTCCCCACGATGACCGAAACGGCCAGGTTGATCCGGTTGGTTTTGGACCACTGGACGGTGCCAACGAAGCACCCGGCGTTGCCAACGATTGGCACGATGATTAGACCGATGAAGCTTCGACTCACGCCCAGCGCCTCGACGAAGCCGTCAATGCTGTCGACCAGGCTGTCGGAACAGGAGGCCACGCCAAGGGTAGCGAGGATTAGAACGGCACAGCTTGATACGGCGTGCAGCTTATCATCAGGCCCTTCCTCGTCCTCGGTGAAAAGGTCTGCGTGGGTCACAGACTGAAAATATAGGTACAGCAGGTAAAACACGAGGAGAATCATGGATGTAATGCGTGACAGGGTCAAGATGTAGTCACTGGGGTCGTGTTTGGAGTTACCAGACCCGGGATCGGATATGTGTAGTGACGAGGGCATGATGAGAGAGGCACACGAGATAATCATGAGCGATGTCAGAATGCCAGCCACGTCCTTGTTGATATCGACGGTTCGTTTTCCAAATCCCGCGAGGAAGAAAGAGGTGCCAAGGATCTACACGTGGTGTCAGCAGGGAACAATCAGGACGGCGACAACGTGGGGGGGCCCGCACCAATAGGATAGATGATAGAATGCTTCCTATCATGCTCGACTGGACAATGGCGATTTCTCCTTCCTTCAGAGCACTGATGCCGACCTACAGCTGCTATCAGACATTGTAGACCAGCGGACTTGGGGGGTCACGCAACGGGTGGCCTACGATCATCTCTACAGCGTTGCCAAACGTAGCATTAATCAAGCCCCCGGCCACAGACCCGACAACAGCAGCGAGCTGTTCAGTGGCAAAGGTGAGGATGGAGGCAAGCGGCAGCATGGCCAGGAAGTTGAGGACGAAGATGGCGGCTTTGGGCCATCCCCACCCACCAGCCATGAGGCCGAGCGGCACGCAGACGAGGAGGACATTAGTGCCGCTGCACCGGAGGGTGGCGTTCAGGGCATGGTAGGCTTCGCCGGCGGCACGAAACAAGAGGCGTGGTGGTTGTTGAGTCGCTTCTGCTGCGGCGAGCAACGGGGTCGACTCGGTCGCGTCTTGATGGGGAGGCTGCTCGVCGGACGGGTCGCGGCACATGATGGCAGTGTCGAGCACCACGAGCCTCGAGGGGGGGAGGGGGGGGAGGGGGTGTCCCGTTGGAGTCGCGTGAAAGTGGACGTGAGGCAAGGAGAGAAGTGATAATCTGCCTTGCCCTTCGAAGTCGAGGCGGTTTGGGGCAGTGCTGCGCACGCCCCTCGATAGGCAGTCCATGTAAGTCCACCAGTGGCTGCGCCCAGCCGAAAAAGAGAGAGTCGGGTGCAGAAGGGCCGGAAGCAGATGCCGGTTGACCAATCGAACCCATGTCGCAACGTGAGCCAGCCGGGCTGTGCAGCGCAAGACGGGCGGCAGAAACGGAGAAACTACTCGTCTGCTGTGCTGTACGTACCGCTACTTGTAGCTCGGGTTCCACCATCCTTGCTCCGCAGGCATGAGGTGATTATGGAGGACGGATGCTCCTCCGTACTAGGTCCCGGCGACGGTGTGGAGCGAACCCTATTTCTTATTCAAACCAAGGCTGCCCGACCGTTCCTAGCCGCTGCCATGACCTCCCAACCGGCGATGCTCCGTCGCCGAAACCACCTCGACCGATCCCCCCCAAGCCCATCGACAATGCGCCCGCATACTGGGGCCTCGGACCCTTCCGGCCAGTGGGAGCCGCCACAGGGGCCGTCCCCCCCAGGCAGCGCTGGCGCGGCGAGGAGCAGCAGAGGCTCTTCCATTCCCCGGCTGATGCGCTCTGACACGTATCGCGAGCTCACCGCCATGCTGAACAACAGCCACTTCGGCCCGGCCAAGGTGCTGCTCGCTGTCGTCCCCGTCGCCATCGTTGCGGGGCATTTGAGACTGCCTGCCGTGGCCGTCTTCGGCCTTAACTTTGCAGCTCTAGTGCCTCTGGCGGCCTTGACCATCTTCACTGTCCTGGTCATCACGAGGAATGCTGGTGTCTGGGGAGGCCTCCTCAGGGCCATCTTCGGAAATGCCACTGAACTGACCGTAAGGAGGGGTTTGCTTTCTTGTTGTCCAGTTAGCTTTCTCGGGCGGCTCTCTGACAAGGTCTGGTTGAATAGCTCAGTATCACGGCACTGCGCTACGGCGAGATCCAACTGGCCCAGCGCATCACGATAGGCACCACGCTCATATACTCGCTCTTTGTACGGCGTAGACCCTTGCCTGACCCAATGTCTCCCTATACTGACCGACAGCACCGCAGGTCTTAGGCGGTAGCTTCTTGTGCGCCAGCTACGGGAAAAAGAGCGCCCCTTTCAGCAAGACAAGGACCGGCGTCATGTCGTCCCTCGTCATGGTCACCTCCTTCTGCCTGACCATCCCAACCACCATGTCCATAGCAACCAAAGACGACAAGGCTAGCCTGAACTCTGGCATCGGCCTTGATGGCAACACCCCACTCCTCTCACACCTCACCGCCATAGTCCTCTTCTTCCTCTTTCTCACCTACCTCGCATTTCGCTTCCTCACCCACGACCAGCTCTTCCCCAGAAATCCAAACGCCGGCCAATTTAACCCGGACAGCCGCACCAACTCGATTCTAGACGCCGGTCGAGACGGCGCGGCGGGACCGCTGACGCTGGGTCTCGGCCTCACGGGCAGTATCGCCTGCACGGCCGCGTGCGCCGACTTGCTGGTGCGCAGCATCGAGCCCTCGGCCAAGACGCTTTACGTCACGAAGGCGTTCATTGGGTTCGTGGTTCTGCCAGTGGCGGCCAGCCTCGCCAAGTCCCTCACTATCATCCGCCACGCGCGGTCCGAAGGCGGGGCCGTGCCTGGGCGGATGGACCGGCTGGACTTTGCGATCCGGTCCGTCATGACCAACGTGTTGGACACGTTACTCTTTATCATGCCCCTGCTCGTGCTGCTGGGGTGGGTCATCAGGCAGCCCATGGTGCTCGAATTTGGCATTTTCGAGGCCGTGGTCTTCCTGTTGGCAGTCATCATCATGACATATCTCGTGCAGCATGGGAAGACGACATATTTTAAGGGTTTTATGCTTATGGGAACGTAAGTGCCTTTTCSTTCCTTCCATATCCGGGCTTTGTTGTTCTGTCCAGCCCGAGTAAAACGATGAAAAAACGCCGCGTCATTAACATGTCCCCTCGTCAGATACATCACCATCGCCGTTGCCTTCTATGTCCGCCCGGAATCGGCTGAATCGATTCTCATCACAGAGAATAGAGGAAACCACCTGACTTGAAGAAGTGGTGCCTGGTGTCAATTATGAGGCTCAACAAGATAAGCCATTGCGATGACGGCGTACCTAGCATTCTGGAAGTTAGCGAGATACTATAGAGCAAAGTCTGCGTTCAGCGCAACTTACACGCAGAGGAGCATAACGCCGTGCAAATATGTGTACTGCCTATCCTGCAGCACCTGATTGACGAGAATGACGGCGAAAAGCAGGATGTAGGTCTGGGACGTCTCAAAGTAGAGGTCCATGGCACGGTCCATGAGCCAGCCGACSACGACGAGGATGGGGAGGACAAAGAGCGATATCTGCAGGATGCTGCCGATGATGACGCCGATGGCGAAGTCGATTTTCTGCTTCCGCGCGGCAGCCACCACCTGGGTAAGCTCCGGCGCGTTGCTAGCCACGGGGATGAGGATGATGGCCACAAATGTCTTGGTGATGCCCAGCGCCTGCGTGATGCTGTCCAGACGTTGCATGAAGGAGTGCGTGCACTTCCCGATAAGGACCCCAGAGATGATCAGCACGACGGCAGCGATGGAAACCTCGCGCATCGACGGCGTGTCGTCGACGCCCTCGGCCTCTTCGCCATCTTCTTGCGCCTGTCCACCCGCGGTTGGTATCACGGGGGCATCGGGCACATGGCTATACTCACCGCGGTCGGCGTCATCCCTGTCCTCTGTAAACAGGGACGAGTGCGTCTTGAGCTGAAAGTAGAGGTATGCCAGGTAGATTAGGAGCAGCACGGCCACTGTAGCGCGGCTGAAAGAGAGGATACTAATGCTGATGTCGATGCCACCCGTCGTGTCAGGGAAAGTCGAGTACAGCGCCGTGGGCAGGACCAGCGCCATGGCAGACATGAGCATCAGAGAGGACAACGAGTCGACTACCGCCGAGTTGACGGCGATGACGCCGGTGCTGCGCGCGGCGATGATGATGCAGAAGCCGAGGACCTGGGAAGCATTAGCGAGTGGGTGCATGGATGTGCGGGTCGACTGACCATGAGGATGTCCGAGAGAATGCTCCCCAGCATGATGGACTGTGCCACTCCGAGCTCGCCATGACCGATGGCCATTATGCCGACCTGCCAGCTCCTGGTCAGCGACTCGACCCATGGCCAGCTCCGGACAACCACGCGGGGCACCAACAATCAACTCAACCGTGTTTCCAAACGTAGCATTCACCAGCCCACCAACCAAGCTCCCCCACCGGTTGCCAATCGTGTCCGACGCATCAGAGAGGAGGGCCGATAGCGGTATGATGGCGAGGAAATTGAGCGTCGATACCAGCACGTCATGCCATCCTAGCTGGGCGGCAACGAACCCAAGCGGCACAAACACGAGTAGCACATTGAGGCCGACGAGGTGGTGCCTCAGCAGACGCAGGATGCGCCATCGTGGCACTGCATCCCGTCCCGCGTCGCGGGGGCAGGCAGGCTCAGCAGCGTGGCTGAGGAAGGGCTCGGACTCGGACATGATTGGCAGGCCCGGTTGCCAAGGCGGCAATTACCTCGACGTGCTCCAGCAGACCAACTTGTTGCAGCTTTGGACGAAGTGACGGTGCCGCAGAACCTCGAAGGATGTTGATCAATATTGATCACGTGCAAAGGGGGCGCATGGCTGCGCTGGCACGATGGCACGACCCTGTCAGCTCTCGTTGGCGCTTCGGTGCTGCGGCTGGAGGAAATCCCTCCGGATCCGTCCAATTAGGTACTGTACTCCGGACAAGTGTATTGGTACCTGTACCTCTGATGGGGCGGAGGCAGTGCTGGCCCAAACATGCCAGTCATGCATGAGGAAATTGGATACCCAACACCACGAGCAACAAGTCGCACGAGCAAGCTGAGCATGCGCCCCGTGCATGTCAGGCACGGAGAGCAGCAAGACGCAAGTGACACACCATTTCCTTCCCAAATGGAGAAAAGCGCAGCACGACGATTCTCTTGTCCGTCGACGGACCTGTTGGGCAAAACGCCCGCAGACGTGTTCTTTGCCGGACGACCCGGCCCCCTCACGGCCATTTGCACCATCAACGGGATAAGGGTCCAGGAACGGCACGCCGCTCATCAGCCAGCCGCCGGAAGAGAAGGCAGAGAAGGCAACGAAGGCCGTCGAGGGCGTGCATCGTGATATGGACAAAGCGAATCCGACCGCCGGGCGCTTATGACCAATAACATGTGCTCGTGCCGGCCACGTCGACCAACGCTGCCGTCCGGCGCCATGCCGTTGCCACGCCCGCGCGACGGAGATGAAACGCTTATTCACACCAGGCTATGCATGTACGGAGGCCTCCCGTACTGTACTTGGCGCATAGCTGGCCCATCTCCATCTGGCGCTAAGTACGGGAGTGCGGCACCCGTGGATCCTCTTCCCTGGTGTCAGCTGGCGGTGCGGGAAACACTGCCACCGGCCCACCGGCTCCTTCGCATGGCGAGCTAATACAAAATGAGCAAAGCCCAACTCCTCCGTGGCAATGACAACACAAGCCGCAACCGTTCATCAGCTGCTCCAGCCGCACATGACATGACCGTCCCGGGTTTTCTCATCCACGACTTCAATCGCGCTCGAGTCGTCGATGGGGCTCCCATCCAGCCGCCAAGCGGCGTCCATGTCGCGCAGAAGCAGAGCTCCGACTATCGTCGTTGAACCAGTGGTCAGTTACCCATGAGCAAGCACGCCATGCCTCCCGAGAGACAGACCATCTCACATATTTCACAGGACAACCTCGTGTCGGGCCCGGCTCCTTCCCACGGCCTTCTTGACGCCAACGACGATGTTGCCCGGCCTCTAATAGAACCCGGCGCGCCCCGAGGGCTCAGCTCCTCTCAGAGCTCGCTTGCTCCGCCGACATCCGCGAACCAAATGCGCCTCGACATACCCAGCGCAACGTCCCTCCAAGGCGGTTTGGATTCCGCTCCCCACTCGCCGTCCTTCTATGACGGCTCATCCATGACCACCATGACCCCCGTCTTCTCCGTCGAAGACTCGCGCGCCGCATCCTTCGGCATCACGCTGTCAAGAAACCAAAGCCATGAAAACATGTCCACCCCCCGGCCGAGCACCGAGTACGGCCCCTTCGCCTTCCCTCCCGGCATGCTGGCCGACATCGTCAGCTCGAAAAGCATTGCTGAGCTCGAAGCCCTGGGCGGGCTTCCCGAACTGGCTCGCGGTCTGCGGACGGATCTCGTTGCGGGCTTGGGTTCGGGCGAGTCGTGGCCGCACGACAGCGTTGGCTCGTCGCAGTCGCAGGACGAGTGCGATCTTTTGGAGGCCAGGAAGGCCGTGTTTGGGACGAACCGAACACCCGAGGGCAAAATCAGGGGCATATTTGAGCTCATGATATTGGCCCTCAGCGACAAGGTGCTCATCTTGCTCTCCGTCGTGGCCACCATCTCTCTGTCGCTGGGCTTGTATCAGTCCTTTGGCCAGCCCCATGCACCAGGCCAGCCACGGGTCGAGTGGGTGGACGGCGTCACTATCATGGCAGCTGTCATGATTGTTGTTGTTGCTGGGGCTTTGAATGATTACCAGAAGGAGCGGCAGTTCGCCCAACTGAATAAGAAGGTAGGACGACTTTGTCATCTCCGGCAGTTTTCTCCTACGTGCATCCTACTGACCGACCTGCTCTAGAAAGAGGACCGGGCTGTCAAAGCCATCCGATCCGGCAGGTCTGTAGAGATCTCAGTATTCGACGTCTTCGCGGGGGACGTGCTCCATCTGGACCCGGGCGACCTTGTCCCGGCAGATGGAGTTCTAATATCAGGGCACAGTGTTCGGTCTGATGAATCTTCCGTCACTGGCGAATCTGATCAGATCAAGAAGATTACAGCAACCGAGGCCCTGGTAAGACTAAAGATGGGCGGCGACGCCGACAGCCTTGATCCCTTAATACTCTCGGGAAGCAAGGTTCTGGAAGGAGTCGGCACGTACCTGGTCACTAGTGTCGGCGTACACAGCACCCACGGCCGGCTTAAAATGGGCGTATCAGAGCGGACTGAAGCAACACCACTGCAACAGAAGCTAAGCATCGTCGCCGACAAGATCGCTATGTCGGGAGTGGCTGTTGCCACACTCTTGTTCGTGGCTCTTACCATCAAGCTTCTAGTTCAGATCCCAGGAAGCGATAACTCGCCGTTCGAATTGGTCCAGACCTTCCTCCGAATATTTATTGTATCAATCACCATTGTCGTCATAGCGGTCCCAGAAGGGCTACCTCTGGCTGTCACACTGGCTCTAGCAATCGCGGTGACGCGAATGCTAAAGGACAACAATCTCGTGAGGATCCTAGCGGCATGTGAGACTATGGGAAACGCGACAACTGTGTGCTGCGACAAAACTGGGACGCTTACGACGAACAAGATGAGGGTTACTGCAGGAGTCCTGGGCGTGAAAAGTCTCTTTTCCGACCAGGCAGATCAAAGAGCCAGCAGTCGATCATCACAAAACACACAAGACTCCGAAACCCGTCCCGACATGGACGGAACGCAGCAAATTTCGGCCCTAGATGAAGGTGTTACCCCAACTGGCAAGTTCTGCTCATCCCTTGCCCAAGACATGCGAGACATCATGGTCAAGTCCATCGCCATCAACTCTACCGCATTTGAAGGGGAGGAAGACGGCAACCCCGCTTTCATTGGCTCCAAGACTGAGGCCGCTCTCCTGATGTTCGCAAAGGATCGGCTGGGCATGCGGCCACTTCACGAGGAACGTGCAAATACCGAGGTACTGGAGGTTTACCCATTCGACTCGAGCAGAAAATGCATGGCCACTGTGACGAGACTCCATGGTGCCATGTACCGGATATACGTGAAAGGAGCGCCGGAAGTTCTTTTGGAACGTTGCAGTCGAGTCATACAGCGGGCAACATCTCCGCCTGGCGAGGACGCGGAGTTGACAACGGAACGGTACGCTTCCCTGATGGAGACCGTTGCAAAGTACGGCTCCGAATCGTTACGGACTTTGGGATTTGCATACAAAGACACGTCTCTCTGGCCACCCTCGGGATATTCAGCGGACGAGGTCCCAATGGAAGATATTTTGGCCGACATGACGTTTTTAGGGGTCCTAGGGACTCGGGATCCTCTCAGACCGGGAGTCGCGGATGCCGTTGCCAAGTGCCTGCGCGCCGGGGTGGTCGTAAGGATGGTGACGGGCGACAACGTCCGGACAGCCCAGGCAATTGCGAGAGAATGCGGGATTCTGACCGACTCTGGTATCGTTATCGAAGGCCCAGTGTTCAGAAAATTGCGGGATGCAGAGATGGACAGTATGCTGCCGCGTCTACAAGTGCTGGCAAGATCAAGCCCAGAGGACAAGAAGACGCTGGTGAAGCGCCTGAAAGAACTTGGCGAAACCGTGGCTGTGACTGGTGATGGCACCAATGACGGGCCGGCCTTGAGAGCCGCCGACGTTGGGTTTTCGATGGGTATCTCTGGGACCGAGGTTGCCAAGGAGGCCTCGTCAATCGTCCTGATGGACGACAACTTCTCTTCGATTGTCAAGGCGATAGAATGGGGGCGGACTGTCAACGACGTGATCAAGAAGTTTCTCAATGTAAGTCTGCTTTTGCAATGGACACGAGTAAACCGACGGCTGACAAGACGAACTTTGTAGTTCCAACTCACGGTTAACATCACAGCGGTCACGCTCACCTTCGTGTCGGCGGTCGCTAGCGACAAAGAGGAATCCATCTTGACACCAGTCCAGCTGCTCTGGGTTAATCTCATCATGGATACCTTCGCAGCTCTGGCTCTCGCCACGGATCCTCCCACCGCAACCGTTCTTGAACGAGAGCCAGAGATGAAATCAGCACCGTTAATATCGACAACTGGGTGGAAGCTCATCATTGGGCAATCCATATACCAGCTGGTCGTTATTATGCTCTTGAACTTTGGAGGACCTCGAATTCTCGGGTTTACACGGCCAGAGGAAATGGAGACGCTCGAAACCCTCATCTTCAACTCTTACGTCTGGATGCAATTTTTCAATCTTTACAAGTAAGTCACCAGATCAAAACATTTATCCGGCTCAGACGTTAATTCAAGAATAGCCATCGCCGCCTCGACAATAAGCTCAACGTATTCAAAGGTGTCCTTAAGAACCCATTCTTCATCGCCGTTAATCTGGCTATTATTACGGGCCAGATTCTGATCATAACCTTTGGCGGAAGCGCCCTATCGGCGACGCGGCTTTCCGCCAAGGAATGGGCAATTTCCTTTGTCCTCGGCATACTTTGCATGCCCGTGGCTGTATTAATACGCTGTATTCCAGATGAGTCGATCAGGCACTTGTTCAATGTCAAACGGCTGTGGAGGAAGACGACAGCCAGTCGTCGGGCAGACAGGACCCCGTGGTCGATGGCTCTGCAGCGTGTTCGCTGCGAGCTTCTTACAATCAGGCAGCCGCGCAGTTCCAGACTACAACGTCTTCGGTCCGAGATTTCAGAGCTCGCCAGGGTGAGGATATTCGGAGAGAGTGGCAACGATAGCAGAGAGGTGGACGAGAGAACGCCCCTGCTCCAAAGATGCAATAGCAATCAGGATCGCTCTCGGACGAGCTCGGTATGTGGGCCGTCTGTTATTCTGGCAGGATTAGTAGCAGGCGGCGTGGCTGGTTGGCCAGATCCAGCCGCGAGTGTGTAAGCTACATGTGCGGAGAGTACGATCTGTACTTGTATATTTGACAGATAGATTCCCTATAGCATTTGAACAGCGGAGGGCATACCAATCCACCAACTCGTCTTGATGATTGGGTTAGCTGAAGATTATGACGGCGTTTCTTCTGTATCTTGTATCGGGGTCCGGATTTCATGCATACATCCATGTGCCACGTGTTGCAATATTAGCATTTACTCCAATTCACTCCTCACCTCTTAAAGTCAGCGATGCAAACTCGTGACTCGTGCCTTTCGCCCCGTGATTGCCAGCTGAGTGCCATTAGCTTCAGCCTCGAGCGACACGAGTCAGCCTTGAGCGGGGTCAACCAGGAGTACCCGTTCCAAGCGTACAATCGGAACATACGGTGCAACTACTGCTCCCCTCCTCGCTTGGCACAGTTCGGCGCTGCTTTGTCCACTGTCTCGAGGAGTTGGTGGTGTTACGCCAGGCGCCACGCGGGGTATTAAGCTTTCCATTCGACGTTTTTGTGTCATGGCAGAGATATGACGCGTGAAATGCATCATGCCATGACATCAAGTGGGAATGAATGCCATAACATCAAGTGGGAATGAATGCCATGACATCAAGCGGGAATGACGACAGCCCGGTCACGCGATGCACAGTTCGCCTATATAGCGGTGCCTGAAGCCATCGGCTGGCACAAGAGCTGCCAGAAGTTGTCTTGGATCTCGTACAAACAAGTCACACTTACAAACACAACTGCAAGCAATACAAGTGTCGAAATCACCTAGAAACTCCAACCACCATGAGCGGCATCACCGATGAGGCGGCCATGGAAGGCCATGATCTCATTCAACGCGCTGAGGAGGAGGAAGAAAGGGCAAGCACATGGCCTTCAGCCGTGCCATTTGCCCCGACACCTAGTAACCCGAATTACAGCTGCACGAGCATGATCACGACCATGACACTGCGCCGAAGGATGGGGCCCAGGCAACGGGCACCCTAGGTGACGCGCCTGCCGGCAAAACCGAGAGCGCGAGAAAGGAATCCAGGCTCGACAAGGTCAAGGAAGCTCTGCACCTGAGAAAATAATTTGTACATGGCCGGACACAAGTGATCATTGTAGCTTTTGTCGTGGTGGAAGTCAGGCAGAAATGTGACCAAGGCCTGTGAGTTGGGTTCAAATGGTCTCAACAGGTTCCTAAGGTCACAACTGTATTTGTTATTCAATGAGCATTAATCACCTATGTGAAATCCCTAAATTCTTAGAGGTGGCTGCTTCATCTTGTGCGGAGCAGCGTGATCTGGAACAAGAGGCCGAACCGCCCTACATCGATGTGTTATCGTTGCGGGTTCATGCCCTAAGACACAGCTCGCGACGCGGTTCAACACGGACGCTTCGTGAACCTCCTCACTACGGAGTAACTACTCAATGTTAAAAAGGTCTAAACCCAATGCGGCATCTACTTTCAGCCTGCCCGCCGCGTGCGGCCCGTTGCTGCACGTTCTGGGACGTCAGGCAAATGTGCATGAAACCTTGCTCGCTGGCTCCAGTGATTCCAGTCCTGGGCGATGTGCTACGACGGCAGCTCATGCAAGTGATGATGGCGACAGCGGCCCCAGAATGCAAAATGGCTCAATGCGGGGCATGTGGGCCGGGCGGATCTTGGAGCCTGACTTTGGGCAGCTGTGAAAACTTCTGCGTAATTATTGGCGCGCCAACCTGGACTTTACCATCGACTGCTCCGTACGTTCAACTGCCCACGCAAGGTCGGGCGAAGCCCGTGGACGCAGCTTTCAGGTAGGACAGCTGTGGCGTCTCTGAACAGCCTCATCGGTTGCACAAATTTCCTCCGTAGCACAAGTAGATGCACCGGAGTGGCTAGTAGATAAGGAGGGTTTCACCGATATCTGACGCATGTGATGTGCGTTTACGGTCTGGCAGCCCCATATTGAGACTGACTTAACGGGAGAAGATAGCCACGCGCCGCATGAACAGGAATAGTAGAATTAGAAGCAAAACGTTCCTGCGCCAGCACTCCGGTTATTTGTTGACGCTTCAACAAGACTAGCTGCTTAGCCTTGTCAATGGGCAGCCAAGATCTTGCGAGTGCGACATTCGCTAATGACGTCGCATTTGCATGCTGGCCCAGCGCTTCCGTGCCGCGGCCCGGGCGATGTTTCAGCACTGGGGTCTGGCCTGCCGTCCGCGTCGCACATCGCTCTAGGCTTGCATACTCGAACGGGCTCATGTGTGTGGTATTAAACGCACATCCGGTTAGCCGATGCTGCACCTTTGCCCAATGTAAAAGGGCTGTGAGGAAGCTGGAGAACATGACATGTTGTGCAATGACGTGATAGGCTTCGCGATTGAGACAGGGCCGTGCAAAAACAGCCATGATCGTCTCTCACGGTTCAGCTGAACGTACTTGGGCCAGACGGTCATTGGAATCGGAGTTGGGTGTCTTACCAATGGCCCCGAGTGTGCAGCGCAAAGACGGCCATGATCGTCTCTCGCGGTTCAGCTGACAGTACTTATTTACCCAACTCAGTGGGATATTCGTTCTCATATAAACCCTCGCAGGATCGGCTGCCGTTGAGTCCGGAGGCATTTGGCTCCGTGGACGCTACCCTTCTCTCTCCTACATTCCTTTCTACGTCTAGTACCGCAGAAGATGGACGGATCTTTGGGAATTGCATTCATCATTGTGTTATCATTGACACTACCTCATCCATGAACCATCGTCACAGTGCCGCTTGACCCACCTGCTCTTCCAGAGACCGTCACTTCGTATAAAACACCCCGTCTTTGACGTTCCGTGGAAGAAACGCCGCACTCTGGCTGATACAACCTCCACTATCAACCATATTTGACTTGCCACAGGCCGCTCTGCTGATCTCTGCCATGAAGTCGAGCGAGAACGGCAGCGCCGAGGAGGCGGTGAAGCCCTCCGACGGGATCCCTATTAAGGAAGTAAAGAGTCTGGATTCGCAATTTGACACTGAAGTTGCTGAGATCATTGTGGACGATGATGTCCACCACGATGTCATCGATCAACTCAAGGAAATGTACGGCAAGCACGTCCACGACTTCAACTTCCCCAGCGACATGCTTAAGCGAGCGGCCGACTTGATCGCAAACGACACGGACACAATTGATCCGGAACAGGCAAGGGTTCTCCTGCACGAGTTGAACGAGCAGAAGCAGCTGCTGCTCAACGATTCGCCGTACCCTGAAGTCCGAGCCGTAGTCGAGCCGACCGACGACCCAACAATACCGGTCAACACATTCCGTGTATGGTTTCTGGGTACAGTCTTTGCCATCATTGGAACTGGCATCAACCAATTCTTCTCGTTACGCTATCCTGGAATCTCCATCGCATCATCTGTTGCGCAGCATCTGGCTTATCCTTGCGGTGTTTTCATGGCCAAAGTGCTGCCGGAAAAGAAGATCCCCCTCGGACCGCTGGCATTCACTCTTAACCCAGGCCCATTTAACCAAAAGGAGCACATGGCTATCACAATCATGTCAAACGTTTCCTATGGAGGATACAACGGAACCGCAGATGTGACGTACATCATCCAGGTCCTCAAGCTGGAAATGTTTTACGGAGACGCCAAACTTGTCGACAGTGCCGGCTGGCAGATACTGCTGGCCTTGTCAACTCAACTCATCGGCTACGGAGCGGCAGGTATTACGAGACGCATTCTCGTGTACCCGGCCGAGATTATTTGGCCCAAGAGTCTTGCCCAGATTGCACTCAACAAAGCCCTTCATCATGACGACGGCTCGCGCGAGCAGTCCACTAGTTGGAAACTAACACGCTACCGGTTCTTCATCTACGCCTTTGTTGGCATGTTCTTGTACTTTTGGCTGCCAAACTACCTCTTCGTCGCTCTATCCACCTTCAACTGGATGACTTGGATCAGCCCCGACAACATCAAGCTTGCCATCATCACCGGCTCGGTGTGTGGCATGGGCATCAATCCAATCTCCACCTTTGACTGGAACCAGGCCACCTACATATTTGACCCAATTATCACCCCCTTCTTTGCGGCCTGCAATATGTTCGCCGGCATGGCCATTGCAGTTATTCTCGTCATCATACCCGTCTATTGGTCGAATGCGCTGAACACGGCGTACTTTCCAATCAACAGCAACTACGTATTTGACAACACTGGACAGCAATACAACATCTCCAGGGTATTGAACTCGGACTATACCCTGAATGAGGAAAAGTACAAGGCCTACAGCGTTCCGTATCTGTCGGCGGCATCATCAGTCGTATACGCGACGTTCTTCGGCGTCTATCTGGCGTGTGTTGTTCATACTACTCTCTACAACCGAGGGGAGGTTGTTCGCGGCTTCAGCAGCATTCTCAACCCTCGCAAGTCGGCGTATCAGAACGAAAAAGACATTCACAATCGTCTCATGAGAGTGTACAAGGAGGCGCCGGAGTGGTGGTACCTAGCCCTCTTAGCTGTCTCGTTCGTCATGGCATGCTGCTGCTGCGCTCTGTGGGACACGTCGATGCCGATATGGGGGGTTGTCCTCGCCATCGTGCTTTGCTTCTTTATCCAGGTGCCGGTCGGCCTCATCCTGGCCATCAGCAACGCGGAAGTAACACTGAACGTCATCGCCGAGTTCATCGGAGGCTATGCAATGAGCGGCAAGCCTGTCGCTAACATGATGTTCAAGGCTTACGGCTACATTGCTTGCATACAAAGCATCCAGTTCAGCTCTGACCTAAAGTTGGCGCACTACTGCAAAATTTCGCCTCGTCTGACGTTTGCGGTCCAAGTATGGGCGACGATTATCGGCGCCTTCGTGTCCATCGGGGTGAACCAGTGGCAACTCGTCAACATCAAGGATGTCTGTACCGCTGACCAGCCCGACAAGTTTTCCTGTCCAGGTAAGACACGCACAGCTCCAATACAGCGTTTTTGGGAAGTGACATTTTGTGTGTATAGGAACGCACACCTTTTTCACTGCGTCCGTGATCTGGGGAGCCATTGGCCCGCAACACATATTCGGCACAGGCCAGATCTACAACCCTCTGGGCTGGGGCTTCCTCGCTGGTGCTTTACTGCCGATCCCGTTCTTTTTCCTCCAGAAGTGGTACCCAAATAGCTGGATTCGCTACATCCATGTCCCCGTCATCCTCTATGGTCCCCTCAACCTGTCGCCATACAACCTGTCCCAGATGTGGCCAGGCTTCTGCCTCTCCATCTTCTTCAACTACTATATCAAGACGCGACTACTTGGATGGTGGCAAAAATACGCATATGTCTTGACCAGCGCGCTCTCTACTGGCATTGGGATTTCTGGGATTGTTATTTTCTTTGCGGTCCAGGCCATCGAAGTTGATGTCAATTGGTGGGGCAACCGTGTGCCATACGCAGGTGTTGACGGCGGCGGTAGTGATTTGCCTTGTGTTCTAAAGCAAGTTCCGCAAGGCGGGATCTGACCACGCCGTGGCATTAAACCTAAGGCTGTATAAGTTGCTATTATTAATATTACCTGTCTCGAATAGCAATACATACCGGTGAGTTAACCCGATCTATTGTTGCGGCGCGTATGGCGTGTTTGATAGAAGCCCTTTGGGTGAACCGGTTGACTCCTCCGCAAATCTTGCAATGCAAGACCTGGTTGACGCGGTTTTTGCCCTAAGTGCATTGTGCTAGCTAGTTTGGTTTAAATTTTGATCCGTCAAGAGGATTGAGCTGCATTGGCAGGGCTACTCGACTATTACCTCATTGGGACGTGAGAAAAATGTTTCGCACTGAACAGCAAACCACTAGCCCTACTCCTTGCAGGCAGGGTCGATGTGTCATGATACATTGAGTCATTGTCGTCTTGCCTTCCCGGAAGGAGGGATTGCAAGGTGAAGTGCTAGATAAGCCAATCTCTGTAAAAAGTTTACGACTCCTCGACCTGCTAGGTGCACGATCCCACATCATGTACAATCCATCAGGTCATAAGGCAGCCGCAATGCTTCAGGCCATCGCTCACGCAATAAAATTGGAATGTTGAGGATCTTGGTTTACCAGAGTATAGTTACCGAAGTACAGCATTTGTCGCTGGTAACTACGACAGACCGTGTCATGATGACCGGTTTGCCTCTCACCGGAAAGGAAAGACGAGCGGCGCGCCGCGATGGAGGCCATGAAAATCTGGAGGCAATCCCAATCTGCCGAAAGAATAACGGAGGCAGGTCTGGCCTACGTAGTTTACCGGGTTTAAGCGACAGCAGGCTTCAAGACGAAACGGTGTAAGACGTGTTCATTTCTTCAGCTTTATATCTAGTAGCCCATGCGTTTCTGCCTTTGCTCAGTGTTATCCGCAAGATGATAAACTTGCTAGGTATCGCTAGGAATTCGTCCACGTATCGATAGTTGCAACTTTAGTGTTGGATGCATCCACTCCGAGCTTCTAGTGGTATGAAACACTGAAGATCTTGAACCACCCCAGACAACCTTCCCACGTCACAGGCGATTTACTCGAATGCATGCTTGTTTGAGAGCCCACGCTGACGAACTTGTTGCTCTTCTGAGCTAGCCTCAAGCTGTGCGTCGAACCTTGAGCGTTGTATGATATGGTAAAGACTTGGGCATTTTCGATGTTCGATGTAAGGTCGCCAACGGCAGGGAGGCTAGCAATGTATTTCCCGTCCTGCGCTGAACGGATGAAGAAGTTGTTTGAGGAGCCACCAGCAGCATAGATGACCCAGCGCTGCTGGATATCATCGTGGAGCTTTGTGGCACGCGAGGTTCCGACGAAGTTCCCGCCGATGTTGGTAAGTGCCTGACCGGAAAGCTCAAACGTAAGGTACCGACCCTCGGTCAGCTGGCCGCGCACTTGTTTGAAGCCCTTCTCAACCAACTGACTTAGGGCCTGGTTTGCGTTTTCCGGTCCGTACGGGATTGGGGGGTTCTGTGACTTGTGGTCAGACAGGCACCTAGCAGGCCCAACCCAGGGTCCTGTTAGCGAACCAAGAGTCAGATTGCCAGTATAGCGGCTTGGTTCGTCAGGCAGGGACTCTGGAGTGCGCGTCTGTGCAATCGGAGGGATGGAGTAGTCCGGCTGGAGGAGGTTAGCAATGGGTGCCAAAACACACAAAGGCATGCATCGCAGCCAGCCTTGGCAGGCGTCTAAAGTCGTGCTTTTGCGGGTTCGGGCTGCACTCACATTTTTGAAGTCAAGGGCGTTGACAAGATTGGACATGTGGTCGCGACGCCACTGCGTCAGTTCTTTGCTGTGAACGCCCGAGTATCCGTTTGCAGCAGCCCACTGCTCGACAAACATGATGTCCGATGTGTGATCGGCGCGCTCTGTGAAGACATTTCCACCACGGGTCCACGGGGAGATGATGTAGCGTGGCACGCGCCAGCCTGTGGTCGTTGGTTAGCAGTGCGGTCCACGGGCCAATGTTATGCAGGTGTGGTGGACTCCGCAGGGTGTCGCTACGAGACACAGAATGAGACAGGAAGACACAAGACTTACCCGGTCCGACAGGAACATCGCCAAACTGGTTGTAAGGGTCCTTTAACCACTCTCCCGGTGTGCCTTTGTCAGGGACCTCGGGAACTACGTGGTCCGCCCAACCTCCTTCCTCTGTCCAACTCGAATTAGTGCCTTGTTCATGATACCACTGTTGTCGTGGAGCATTTCTCACCATCGTAGCTGATAATCAGCACAGTTTCGTTGTAAGCCGGGCTACTGGTAATGGCATCCACGACCTTCTTCTGGAGCCATGCGCCGTCGATGGGCATGTTGGGGGGATGCTCTGCTAGTTCCTGAGGGCAGACGATCCAGCTGACCTGAGGCAGCGTCCCGTCGGCTGCATGCTTGTAGAAGGCGTCCAGTCCCAGGTACGAGTTGCCTTTTTGACGGAGAGCTGATCCCTTAGGTGCGAGCTGGTATTGTTCGAAGTACGCCAGCATGTTGTCCTCGAAGTTGTCGAGGTCCTGCCACACCTGCCAGGAAATGCCAGCCTCTTCGAGGTATTCCGGGAACGTCTTCCAAACAAAAGGGAAACAGTTGAGGCCGGGTTTCTCACACCCTGTGTGATGATGGAAATTAGCTGGCAAGTTCACTACCGAGACCGACAAGGGAAAGGGTAGGTCTAGGACAGGAGCTCACCTGGCGTTGCCGAGTTGTCAATGATCATGCCTCCCTTGCCGTCCGGGTTCGACGGAGAGCCGGGAATGTTGATGGATCCGCTCATCCAAATAATACGGTTAGGGTCCGTTGCCGCTAGGATACTCTGGGTGGACATGTCGAGGATTGTCCAGCCCTCGGCGATGTTGAAGTGGGTAGGCAGATCCGCGCGAGTGTAGTATCCCATGCTGTAGCCGCCGTCGGCATTGTTCCAGTTATTCCCCAGGCCGCCATTGTACGCCGCGTGCATGGTTCCCCAGCCGTTGTCGCCGGCGCCCATGCATTGCGTGGCATTCACCCATTCCCCTCCAAGATAGTTGAGGTGCCACGGTTTCAGTATGTTGACCCCGTTCTGAGCCGGGCTGATGGGCCTGATGAAGATGTCAGTGGCAGAACCCGTGAATGGCAAGGATGTCCATGGCCACACTCACTGTTCGAAAACAGAGCGCCCATCGGGGTTCACTTGGACGTTTGGGTCGGCGAACCCGCGCACACCAGCCATGGTGCCATAGTACTGCATGCGTGTGAGTGCCTGCCCGTGAATAGTGCCAAGTACAGCCCAAGGCGACTCACACGATCAAACGCCCGGTTCTCCTGCATGAACAAGACAATATGCTTGATGTCCTTGAGAGACTTGGCATTGGCCACGGGGCTGGCGACCAGGGCCGCTGCCAGGAGCAGGCTTTGGGACCGCATCGTTGCGACCAGCAGCCGTCGCAGGCGTTACAGCTTCCGATGGGAGATGGTATACCTCCACTCTGGAGGCGAAAGCTTGCAGCAACCAAAGGTCAATCGCCATCGTTCAGGATTGCCTCGCGGTATATACCTCCAGAGCTCTTGATTCGAGTGGAGTAAATGGGCTGCAGCATGCGCCGTGCATACGGAATAGATTGCCACGAAGGAACATCGATCAGGGTTCCGAGAGGGGGGGGGAGGGTGGCATTCAGGTACGGTCGAATGGCAATTGTTGCGTCAAGCCAGTTCACGGTGCGCATCGCAAGCCGTGCCAGATTGAGGGCCGAGCTCGCAGAGATGGAACGTAGAAAAGGCGAGTCGGCGGCAAATCGCTCATACGAGTACGTATTTGCGAATTACGTACGAAGCTCGGGCAACAGAGCAGTGGGAGCGCTCGATCCCGCTTTGTGGTCGTCGTCATACATTCTTGACGAAGCAGTGTTTAGGTTTTTCGCCGAAGCGGTGCAAGCGGCTCGCGGCGACGACCGGATGAGGCGGCAAAACACCGATGATCTGCCCGACTGCTCCTTGATCGAATCAGTACGGGCGACGGCACCAACGTGCCCGCCTGCCCAACGTACATAGGCCGGCAGCGTTGCAACGACATTAGACGAACGACCGGACACTCTGTGCAATGCAAACGCAACCCGTGCCGTGGCAGTAGTGGTCAAGTGGTGTCACATTCGACATGTAAGTTTGGGATAGGTTGGTCACGTTGTTGGTGCGCAGGACGTCAGTGGTGCGTCTACGATCTGAGCGGCCGGGCTCGGCCGGGCTCCGGCTTCAACCTGAGCCACAACCCGATGTCTCCGAATGAAGCTGCTTAAATTGACGTCGCTACCACTCCCAGAACTTGATGAGGATGAGACAAGCAGGGACGGCGAACAGGCAAGGGAGAGTCAGTTCCATTTTTTCTCTCTGAAAAACAACAAATTCAGCGAAAGAAAACTCCAAAGCGAGCCACCTGCCAGATGCAGGGATCCGCAGGCAATCCCGAGATCGCCAATGGCCAGCCGGTGCCGAGGCTCGTGGGGTCATCGGGTGGCCTGCATCAGGGCGTATTAAGTTATATTAGCGACTGGCTCGATGTTGGTTGGTGCTCCGGACCCCAGCGCAATGAGGCGTCGATCGGGGCGCCTGGTGAACCTTGCCGGTCACACACTCACCACCCCACGACGGACCACGAGGGTCTCCAACTCTTGTTAGTCCGGTCGTTGCATCGGTCACCGGGTCGGTGTCCGTGATTAGAAACAAGCCTTTCCTCCTGCCTCAAGCGGATACAGGCAGGCGACATACCCGCCCGCACTTCAGTCCACCTCTTCGTCGCCCCGTTAATGGCACCGTGCCAACCAGCCCAGCCAATAATAGCGTGAAACGTACTTGAGGCCGCTTTCCTGGCCTCGTTGGTCGTGGCTGAGCCGATCACAGCAGCTGAGTGGTAGGGAAGTTAGGCGCGCGCGTCCTGGCCGTGTCAGCGGCCGACACTCATGCATATGCCTGCCAATAGCATCGCTGTCATCCAAGAAGATGGAGGATCAACTCAGCAGCCGAGTAGTAGGGGAGTTAGGCGCGCACGTTCTAGCCGTGTGAGCGGTCGACACTCATGCATATGCCTGCCAATAGTATCACAATCATCTAAGAAGATGGAGGATCAACTCAGCAACTGAGTGGTAGGGGAGTTAGGCGCGCGCGTCCTGGCCGTGTCAGCGGCCGACACTCATGCATATGCCTGCCAACTCACTGTCATCCAAGAAGATGAAGGATCAATTCTCGCCGGCTATATAAGGCCAGGGCCTTACGATCGTTGTGCAAACTCGACAGACAACCCTCTCGACCTCCTCTACTTCAATTCGCCGAGCTCTCAAAGACACGCATATACAAGTACACTGAAAGCAAGCACGCACACGCACACAAGAGTGTGCCCCCATACTGCCTTCACATCTTCCATCACACATCAGCATGGCAGACACTGAACGCACCGTCGTCGAAAACGTTGTGCATCATGGCCGGGAGTACATCTCCTACTCGGATGGGTCGAAATGGTCCCGTAAAGTCGATCGGAAGACGGGCAAGCCCCACGGTGAATGGTCGGCAGTCGAGGCCGTGGCTGAAGAACCGGAGCCTTCGACTCTTTACCTGTCCGTCGTCGTTCAGAATCAGGCGCTAAACGAACCAAAACACTGGTCTTTGTTCTCTCATCGACCCAATTCCACTGGAACAGGAAAGGGCCAAGTCTGGCAGGTCAAGGGCGACGCAGAGCTTATGCACCACCGTCACGCTGCAAATACCGACATCTTAATCTCTGCGTCCTTTGCTTGGCACCAAGTTCTGAATTCAAACCTCAGCGACTCCCAATTTGCAAAGGTAAACCGTGTAGCCCGGGCAGAGCCGGCACCGCGCGCTGTGAATCGGGGTGCAGTAACGGAGAACTGTCAGGGTTGGGTGATTAGGGTGTTATGGCGTCTTGTAAATGAGGGAATCGTGGAGGAGAGCGCAGTAACCATGCTGGAAGGGTACATGGACCCTATCAACTGAGAAGGTAGAGAGTATATCGGCATAGCCACCCAACCGGAGGGAGAGGTATTGCGAAGACTGCTTATTCGGTTTATTACATGCCTTTCTTTGACTCTAATCTGTTCCCTTCGTTTGTCTACCTCTAGCAAGGCGGCTCACAGACCCATCCCAATAGCTGCCTTCTCAATATTCGCATGCAACCTCTCCTCCAATTGGTCCCGCCTCTCCTTGGTCGACTTGTAAAGGAGAAGGTATTGTGACTCCAATCGCTCGGTGATAAGGTCCCCAGTAAGTCTTCACAACTGGGCTGCCGCTCCCGAACCTGGAGGCCGAGCTTTGGGATCTCGACAGGCATGCCGAGTTGGACTTGATAGTAGTAACTCGCGTGCATATACCCAGCAACACTTCCGCAAAAGCGTTCGTGTTTCGTTGGCCACGTCCCATCATCGATATCTTTGCGCCTAATTCTTAGCATTGGAATATAAGGCGTTGCAAAATTCTCAAAGCATTGCGATCATATGGTTCGTGATTCAGCTAGTTTACTTCATTCCTATGCGGCGGTTCGCACGGCTATGCTTCTCGTGCAATTTGTAAGGTGCCGGACGAGGCGAACTGGCGAGTGGCGCAACTACTGTCATCACATACTTTGACGACAACAAACGCACGCACTGAGGATGCCCTACCTACGACTACAAGCAGAGGGTCGGTCGGGMAGGGCAGGGCAAGGCAGGGAGGTAGCTAGGCAGGCCAGCAAGAGAACGAAAGGAAGAGGAAGAAGCATGTCATTCGTCAAGCTAGGTAGAAGCGTCAGCCCCTTCTTTTAGGCAGCGGCTACGTAATCTGGCTCGCAGAGTGTTGTCCTTCACAGCCAAAATACTAGATGCGCAAAGCAAACGATGCCGTAGGAAAAGCGTCTTGTCACAGGCTGTACTGAATCGCTCGAATCCTGAAGTGGAAAACCGTTCTGCTGTTGCCCGACCTAGTCCAAGAGATAACAGCACCACCGCAAACTCATCTGGAACATCTGCAAGCTTACTCAGGACGTTGATTTTGCTCGCCTCTAAGTTTGAAAGACAATGATTCCTACCGAACAGACAGAAGACACTTTCAAATGGGATTTCAAGTCCGCCATGTTCAATACCAGTTCCTGGTTTGCCTGAAACCCATGTCTCCTATACTTAGAACAAGACCCGCCTTGCTTTTTGAATACCTCTGATATCCCATGGCTTCGGCTTGGTTCTGTCCATCCAGCTCTGCCACTCGTGCTCCAATGGATCGCAGTACTTCATCATCTGCGCAAACTCCCAGTAGTCAGGGAACCAGCCAGAAGATTCCCAATCAAGCAGAGCGGTGATATGGTAGTTCTCGTCCACTATGATATTTCGAGGGCCGATATCGCCATGCGCAAAGACTGATATATTGGAGCGCGGAAGTATCTCGGGCATATCCTCGTTGTCACGATAAGAAAGCCCATTAGAGGCAACATATCGGGAGTAGATACGATCTCGTAGGGTATCGTCGTCCAAATTGCGCGGAGAAACATCGTCACTACTGCCGAGGAGAGGGTCGCGAGAAGGAGAGCCGTCGACGGTGCGGTAAAGACCAGGACCCAAATCGTGAGGACGAGGTATAGTTCGAATTTGAGCGACGAGGTCCCAGATATCTTGACAGACACGATCTTTGCAAGCCTCGTTGAGCTCAGCCCACACCGATTTGAGTGTCCTCCCCGGCATAAAGTCCATATATAGCTCGCCGTAGTAAGGGGCATCGTCTTGATATTTATACCTCCATCCATGGACGCGGGGAGTCGGCACTTGCGGAGTGTGCTCCTGGACGAGTCGCATCGCTCTCTCTTCCGATGGTCGAACCTTGGCGCCCTGCTTGAGGACGACTCCAGGCTGAATTAGGCTAACTGCGCATCCAAACTGCCATGCGATCTGACGTTTCTCGAAGTTCGGGTCATCTAAAGAGGCATTAGAGGAAAATGACATGCAATGGCTTGATAGGTTGTTCCCTACACTCGTCAGATTCGTCATCACTCATGTTTGTATGTTATCGGGCCGTCTGCGCGCCGGATACGTAGTTTGGTGGGAGTGTAGCGATGCCGTGTGTTTGAAGAAACCTGGAATGCCCGTGGTTGGGAGATGGGATTGACTCCAAAGGCTGGAGCGAGGCGCTCGGACCACCAGAGTTGGCCAGGCGGAAGTGGCACGCCAATCATCGAGCGGCTGACACCTCGCGTTGTCATTGGTCTGCAAACGGGCCGACTGCCTGGGCGCTGACTATTGATTGCAAGCCCGCGGCGTTTGTTTCCAAGACGTCGAGGGCGAGGCCAGTCTGGCCGATATCTCAGCGCGACCGAGACTTTTGCGAACGGCTGGAAGTCATGTCGAGACCGGCGACTGGCTCGTCGTCCTCCCGGGCAGCGCGACTGCTGATTGCGACGCTTTTTTCAGGGCTTCTTGCCGCCGCCGTCGCCCTCTGCCTCCTGTATGCATTCTCAACCCGTCCGCTTGGGGCAAACGGCGGTGCAGTCACGGTTGTACATGGAGGCGGCAGCCCAAAGCAACGGCCCTCAAATCCGGGGACCGACGGACAAGACGCATTCACTCTTCATCCTCAAGAGCACATCTTTCGCGAAGCCCAGACCATTCACTTGACATGGAATGTCACCAAAGCTCGGCGTGCACCTGACGGCGTTGTCAAAGCCGTCTATCTGATAAATGGTGAGTTTCTGGCTCTTTGAGCTTGGCATTGCGCAGCACATTCCACCAGGGTACTCACATGCTGGGCAGGGAAATTCCCAGGGCCTATAATTGAGGCCAGGTCGGGGGACGAACTCGTCGTCAATGTCCACAACTCGGTCCACGACAGCGATGAGGGGGGCATCGCAGTGCACTGGCATGGCTTGACCATGAAGGGTATGCAAGGACCCGGGGCGATGGTCATGGTACGGATTTTCCCGCAATGGCTGACAATGTTGAACGTGTGCAGGTGCCAACGAGATGGACGGTGCCGTGGGCCTCACGCAGTGCGCTATTGCTCCATCTGACAACTTCACATATCGGTTTCGAATCGACGAATCGCAGTCCGGTACCTATTGGTAAGCCCTCTTCGGTGGCCTCTGGGTTCTTCTGCTGACATCTGCCATTGTAGGTATCATGCTCACTCGGGTGTTCAGCGCGCCGACGGGCTATTCGGTGGACTCGTTATCCACAAACCGGCCCAGGCCGAACGCAAGTCTGACTTGACGACATATCAATACGAGACGGAGCAACTTTTGCTCGTAGGCGACTGGTACCACCGACAGGCCGGCGCGGTGCTTGATTGGTACCAGGATCCAAACCATTACATGTACGAGGTATGTCTCACAGAGCTGGGGGTCGCCGGCGATAGCGCCTTGCCGATCGACTTGTCAATAACTGTGATGCTGTTTGCTAACAAGCGCCGTCTGTACACGGCATGCAGCCTGCTCCTGATTCCCTTCTCATCAACGGCAAGGGGTGGTACAATTGCTCGATGGCAGTCAAGGCGCGACCCGTAAACTGCAGCGAGACGGAGAAGCCAGCAGTGGTGTTCGGCGACAGCAAGCGCGTGAGACTGCGGGTTGTGAACACTGGGTGAGTGACATGATGCTCGGCTTCAACCAGATCCATGTCCACCAGATAGCTGACGGCGGTTTCTCAAGCATCTCATCCGGAGTGACAATGTCGATCTCGCAAGGGAACATGAAGGTCATCGCCGTCGACGGTGGAGGTGCAGTCGCACACGGCACACCGGCTGTGGGATCGATTGGCCTTCTCTACCCAGGCGAGCGGATGGATCTCATTGTCGACCGCCACGTGCCTACGACTTCGGAATCTCACGAGTCTCGTGAGGAGCCTGAAAGACAAGGCGAATTGACGATTACTCTTGATAGAGAGTGAGTAGTGACTCGAGCCCATCTCGCCGCCGGATTGAACCATGGAAGCTAAGCGATTACTCTCAAAACTAGGAACATGGGGTTGATAAACTTTGCGCTCACGCGGGAGCAGTCATTCCAGCTGCTGTGGGCCGTAAGCAGAGGTGATGCACCGAACGGGCACAGCCAGCGGGGGCAGGAAACGATATCGCAGTTTAACTTGGCAGACGCAGCGGGACTACCGCTTGGGCCTTCTTTGTCCGCCATTGCGAGCCCTCAGGAGACGGCAGTGCTATACAGCACGATGCGGGTGAGGGCTGCAAACCACAACCGGCCCGTGGGCACCGTCAACCACACCTCGTGGGTTGTCTCAGACCCTAGCCAGCGGCCACTCCTCTCTCTTGACCGGGAGGAGTGGGCAGGTGCTATTAAACAGCCGACACCGGCTCAGACTTTAACGGTTCCCTGGTTTCGGCAGGCCGGAGAGGGGAGATGGGTCGAGTTGGTGCTGAACAACTTTGACGACAAGGGACATCCGTTTCACCTGGTGAGTGAAAGCGTGGGGTATTCCCGCCGTCGCGCAGAGTCTGACGGATCGCACAGCATGGGCACAGCTTTTACGTTGTCGCGACGCACCACGCTGTGTTGGACCAGAACAACGCATACAACCCATTCGACCCGGCCGCTGCAAGCCAGCAAACCGTGAACACGGCCACTCCGTTGCGCAAAGACACCATTTACGTTCCACCGATGGGCTACGTGATACTGCGCTTTGCACTGGATAATGAGGGACTGTGGCTTCTCCACTGCCACGTATTGTGGCACCAGGCGGTGGGCATGGGCATCGTGCTTCAGGTTGGCGACATTGCAGACGATGTGAAGCAGCGTGCTTCGGAGCTATGTCCACGATGATTTGACCACATCATCGCCCGAAGACACTTGACACCAAAATATCGAAGCAAAGCGAGAACCAAGTTGCGTTCCCGAAATGCCTCTATGGCCGCGGCATGGTTTCCAACACTGTGTGGTTGCATTTACCGACGTGCTCGACGCACGCCTTCTCTACAGCATAAAACATCTGTACAACAGCGAGGCTCGCCCTAGAGAGCGATTAACATTCACGCACGTTATTTGAAACGGTCAAGTGTCGGGCTTTTGGTACCGGGCGTGGCCTGCATTCGTCCATACCTGGCACTCTCGGGTAGCGCTATCAGCAACACTGCTTGCAATCTGTCTCTATGGAGTACCTCGACTCGTAATGTACGATATTTGATGAGAGCCTTGATGCGTGGCAGCTCAATCGCGTCCGCCTTGTCGAGACATCAGGTTAGCTTGCTTCGTCATACTTTGCCTGATGTTCGGTGCCCACCGCAGCGTCAGGACACTCCCGGAGACTTAACGCTCGCTTCCGTAGCTGTCACCTTTAGCCACGGCGGAAATATAAGCATGACACGCTGCATGACATAATCCACCCGCACTGTCTGCTTGTGACATGGAGTTGCAGCGCAGCCGTGTCTGCTGCAGAGTGCCGCGGAGGAACTCATGAGCCGATCCTATAACAACCTCAGGCGGCAACAACTCGTTGCATCCCTCCCCGGCCTCGGCTTCCCCGCAACATCGAGAACGCGCGTACCTTGACCTGTTGTAACATTCACAAGCATCACAATTGCGACGTCGGTGTGACACGATTCTTCAAACCATACTTTGCAGACATGTCGGAAGAGATCAGGCCATTCAAGATTTCCGTGCCGGACTCGGCGATTGCAGCCTTGAAGGACAAGCTAGCCGCAGCTACATTTCCGGATGAAGTTGACTTCTCCGATGACTGGAACTATGGCGCTCCGCTTCGCGAAGTGAAGCGTTTGGCGAATTATTGGAAAGACGGCTTCGATTGGAGAGCGCAGGAAGTAAAGCTCAACACACTGCCACATTACATGACCAAGATCCCTGTTGAGGGTTTCGGGAGCCTCGACATCCACTTTATTCACCACAAGAGCAGCAAGCTTGATAGCATTCCTTTGCTATTCTGCCACGGATGTGGGTTGCCCACAGCGCCACTTTGAGCACCAGGCTGACAACGTCGCACAGGGCCGGGCAGCTTCCTTGAAGTGGTCAAGGTTCTCCCGCTTCTCGTAGATGACAACGACGGACCGTCCTTTCACGTTGTGGCGCCATCGCTGCCCAACTTTGGATTTTCCGAGGGGCCTTCGAAGAAAGGGTTTAGCATTCCACAGTATGCTGAGTGCGCACATGAGCTCATGATGCGGCTGGGCTACGAAAAATATGGTGCGCGAGTGTCATAAATCGCTTTCCTCCACTGCAAAAAGCTCACATCCGGCTAGTCACACAGGGAGGGGACTGGGGCTTCTTCATCACGCGTATGATCGGCGTGCTGTACCCGGAGCACTGCCTTGCATCGCACGTCAACTTCCTGTGCGTCAAGCCGTCAGTACCAAGGGGGCTGTGGCTCGGCTTTCAGCTCGCGCTTCGGTGGTGGTTTGATCGTGAGCAGGGCGGTCAAAGTCGGATCGGGTGGTACGTCAGAGAAAGCTCGGGTTATATGGTGTTGCAGAGCACAAAGCCATCTACGCTGGGCTTCGCAATTACCGATTCGCCCGTGGCTCTGCTGGCGTGGATATACGAAAAGTTGCACGATTGGACGGATGAGTATCCATGGACCGATGATGAGATCCTGACCTGGATCTCCCTCTATCAATTCTCAACGGCTGGACCGGCGGCGAGCGTACGCATTTATTATGAAACGGCCCACGCATCGCGCGAAAAGTGGATCAAGGGCATTGAATACGTCCCGCGGGTGCCGCTGGGGATATCATACTACCCCAAGGATTTGATGGCGCTGCCCAAGACTTGGGGATGGTCGTCGGGGCCGATTGTCTTTGAGGCGGTGCATGAGCAAGGTGGCCATTTCGCGTCGTTTGAGTGTCCGGAACAGTTTGCTGCGGACCTAAAGAACATGTTTGGCGGCGGGGGCGGTGCCCAAGAAGTTGCGCGGAAGTTTGAGTCGCATCTCTGACCGTGTTGGCGGGCCGGGGCGGCTCGAGTCACGGTCGGGTTCTGATTACCATCTAAACTGACTCACTCCATCACCATCAAAGGGGCAGGCCTCCATGGTCATCTATTTCATATTCGTTGCTATTTACGTTGTATCCATTAGGTTTGGTCATTGATTCCATCAGTTCGTCAAACATAGTGCCTAGGGAAGACATGGCGTGCCTTAGGTCCGGCACATCCGCCCGTCCTTCTGGACAGCCCAATCTTCGCTGCCGACGCCGGCAACGGCATAAAGAAGGCTCCTAGGGTCATACTTCTTCTTAATCTCAAGTAGCCTGGCGTAGTTGGCCCCGAAAAAGGTCTCCTGGAAGTCGGGCTGCTGGAAGTTAGCCTCGTTCATGTAGGCACCGGCGCCAGGGGTGGCGGCCTCGATAACGGGCTGGATCTTTTCGGTGATCCTTTTCTGCTCGGAAACCATGTCCTCGAACGGCTTCTGGAAGCTCCACGGCAGGGTGAGGGAGGACTGCACGATAGAGTCGCGCCACTGGGGCAGGACGGCGTTGGCATTGTTCTGGCCGAAGTGGGACACGTTGAGCCCGACTCCAATGAAGGTAACGCCCAGCTCGACCAGCTTGCGTGCCGTTGGGGAAAATTTGGGAAGTGCTGACCGAGGGATCAGCCGGCCACCAAAGAGTTGCGTGCCGACCTGGATGTTCCCCGCGGGCAGAGGGCCCCAGTAGTGGTTGTAGTGATCGTAGTAGCTGGCAAACTCTGTAAAGTTGGGTCTGACGGTGAAGCCCTTGGAGGCGGCAGAGTCTATAAAGGGCTGCAGAATCTCTCGCGTCTCAGCTGCTGTTTTGTTGTAAACGGTCATGGCGGGGCTCTGCAGGAAGCCCTGGCCAAAGAAGTAAATGATCATGACGCCAGAGTCGACGATCTCGGGGAGGGCCGCATGGAAAGCGTCGATGGCATCGTAAATCTTGTTGGGATCATCCTTGGGCGCTGTGACGGCAAAAGTGGCGCCGCTCACCGTGGCGTCGGGGTGAGCCTGCACAGTCATGGACACAACTATGCCGTAGTTGCCGCCGCCGCCGCCGCTGAGGGCCCAGTAGAGATCCTGGTTCTTCGATCGTGACGCCGTGAGCAGGTGCCCAGAAGGCGTGACAACCTCAAAGGAGAGGGCGTTGTCGGCGGCCAAGCCGTGGATGGTGCTGAGCGCCGAGTGGCCGCCGCCTTGGATGTAGCCCCCGGCGAGGCCAACGCTCGGACACTCGCCGGTCACCACAACCAGGCCGGCCTTGTGCGCAGCCTCGAGAGCCTCGAACCCCTGGACGCCGGCGCCGACCTCGAGAGCCTTGCCGGTGTAGTGCTCGTCGCTCCAGTCGACGACCCGGGTGTCCTTGAGGTGATGGGTCCACACGGCGAGCGCTCCGGCGCCGGTGGACCGGCCGTTGTAGTCGTGGCCCGTGTTGCGGATAACGAAGCGGACGTTGTGCTTCTCAGCAAAAAGCAGGGTGGCAACAACGTCTTGCGGTCCCCTGGCGTCGACGGCATATCTCACGTAGTTGCCTAGAGTGCAGGGCGTGCCCGGTGGCTGGAACGGGTCGCAGCTCTGGTTGGCGAACAGGGGCGCCATGACGGAGGACGAGGACTCCATGCTGGCAGCGCTGTCAGTCTGGGTGGTCATAATTTCCGGCCTCTGCGACATCACAGGCATCTCACTGGACTGACGAGTAGAGCCACTCCTTCTGGAGCGTGGCACACTCAGCCTCGTCGTAGCTGGGGTCGTGGCACGGCGAACCCAGCGGCACCGTGGCAATCAGGCGGCCTTGGACTGTCTTGTTCAGCCCCGACCACTCGTCTGGCCGCGGCCAGCAGGCGTCTCCGGGGAAACATTTGCAGTCGACTCTGCCGTTGAGCCGCCGAAGGGGGGTCGCGGCGGCAGGGCCGGCGCCCGCCAGCAGCAAAGTGGCAACCAGGGACCAGAGCATCGTGGCGAGGCGAAAGGATTGTGATTGCGGCCGTCACTGCTGTCTGTGCTTTTGGTATTATGACTCGTACTCTGGAGAGGGGTTGGGTGATGTGCGTGTGGCCTCGTTCATATGTTATACGAGGACGGATATTTGAACCCGATTGTAACCCTGCTATAGCGAGCGAGCAATAGTTTCGTCAATCCTCACTCAACTCTGCTTGTCAATCCCCTCATCTCCTGATGCGCTTGTCGCTGGCCTTCCCGCCGTATGCGCCAGCATTGAGGATGGCAGCTACTGCACCTCTTCTCCACCCCGAACCGTCGTTGGTTGGGGTGACAGGGTCCGCGGCGCGGCGGCGCGGCTGCGCGGCGGCGCGTTTACGACTAACACTCCTCGGCGAGAGGTCCGCTGGGCTTGCGGCATAATTTTCATTGTTTGCTGCAAACTACAGCAACTGTCGAACATGTACTCGTACGTCTTCCGTCCTACCGGCACAAACTCATCAACACTTGACGTGCTCCACGCGGGGCGATGGCTTGAAGCTGACAGGCGCACAAGCATTCTGGCGTCACGCTACAAGGAGAGGCGTCGGGTGGGCCGGGCCGGGAACCGGTTCCGTCGGTTCTTGGAAGGGCGGCGGCGCAGTTCTGTGGCACGGCTGAAGTGCCACCGGATGATGGCCGAAGCACGGGCGGCGTCGTGTCTTCACAGCCCGGTGACGCGAACGAAGCCAGATCGGCGGAGGGTGGAGGGCGGCAAAGGATCAAGACAGCGGCGCAGCCATCCATGCTTGCGTCCACAGAAGTCCTGAGCTGCACGCCCATTAAGCAAAGATTCGTGCGCTGATACTTGCAGGCTTCAGGCTCTCGGGAAAGCTCAACGACGATCATGCTCGGCGTACGGAGTACGGAGTGCTCCGTTTCCGTTGCTTCCCTAGCACGACCGGCCACGCCTAGCATCCTAGCTCGTCTAGCAGAGAGCCCTTGCTCCTTGACAGTTGACCAGGGTTGCAACAGAACGGAGTATGGAGTACTTTATCCAGGATCACGGCAGGTCTCAGATAGATCCACCAACAGGGCCACGGTCACCTCGCGCTGGATCCCCCTGTTCTCAAGTATTCGGCTCTCGAGTCAGGCACAAAAGCTTATTTTCGTCTCATCACGCAGCTGCCATCCAGCCCGCTTCCAGATTCTACAAGAGTGTCCGTTTCTCGCAGTGACTGGTGGATGACGCGCAATGACAACAGCAGCCGACTCTGCGCAACATCGTGCTCGCGATAACAGACCCGGGTAGTCGACGCTGCACGGCATCGAGCACCATGGGCTGGACGTACAACGCGCCCGAAGGCACCGCCACTAGCGGGCCGAGAATTGCGGCCATTGTCTTGACGTTTACCTCCGTCGCCCTGCTGATAGTATGCGCTCGATTGTACGTCAGGGCATGGATGATCAAGGCTATGGGCTATGGTAAGCATAGTTACCACCATCAAGGTGTCACAGCTGGCCGAGAGGCATACTGATGGCGTTGCCGGCATCCAGATGATTCGGTCATCATCGTGGCTTGGGTATGTTCAATTCTCGTCCAGTTCACTAGCCGCTGGCACTGACGTCGTTCTACAGCTCGGAGCATGCGCTTATACGACGACGACGGTTATTCGTACGTGGGCCCTTGGTGCTGTGAGACGAACCACGCGCTGAACACTACCGCCTAGAGACAAAATGGGGGTTGGGGATCACCTCCCTCGACGACATGCCGCCTGAGAACATCTACAACTTTGGCCTGGTAGGCGAGCTTCCGCAGCCATGCCGCGTTGCACATCAGAAGCGGCTGACAATCATTAGGCTCAGTACATTGGGGCTCCCTTGTGAGTGCGGGTGCTCGTCGGGAGTGCAAGTCTTTCGTACTGACGCCGTTTTAACTCGCCCCGTAGCTACGTCCTTGGCATTTGGGGTTTCAAGACCAGCCTGCTCCTGTCTTACCTGCGATTTATCCCCATCCAAGGCTATCGCATTGCCATTATTGTTATTGGGGTAGTCGTCGCCGTGGCACACATCGGGTTTATCTGCAGCTTTCTGTTTCTTTGCACCCCGGTATGTTGTCGCGACACCCCCGGCCGCTGAGCAATGATCTAATACGCTGGAGCAGATTGCAAAGCAATGGGATCTTTCTATCACAGACAGGCACTGTGGGGAGGGCGTATCCTTTTATCTGACCTTCTCTGCCTTGACTATTATCTTCGACATGATAGTGTGAGTGTTGCCGTTTGGTCCCTGCATCACCGAGAATAGGTCTGACGCAAGACCAGATTTGTACTGCCATTCCCGGTCCTCGTCAAGTCGAATATTCAGCTGCGACGCAAAATCGCCCTTCTCTGCCTCTTCGCGCTTGGCATCTTCGTCACCGTGATCCAGGTTATTCGGATCCACACTATTAAGAACCTCTCCAACTACCTCAACTCGTCTAACCCAATTCTCTGGTCCATTATTGAGAATGATATCGGCATTATCATCGCCTCCGTGCCGACACTTGCGCCGCTCGTCAAGTACTACTCGGAACGGTCTCGGAATGCGTCGGGCAACGACTTACAACCGCCGGAGCCACAGTACGGGCTGCAGTCGCGGAGGAGCGCAAACAACAAGTATTCCTCGGGAGACGCCGTACGGGAGAGCAGCGACGAACACGACGCTCCGAAAAAATACACAGACAGTACAGAACATATCATCTAACCAGAGGGTGCTATAAGTAGAACTTGTATTTCTTAAGCTGGAAAGAATATAGTATGAAAGCTATACCGAGAGGGAGTATAGAAGTTTTAAACGCGCAATGTCAGCTTGCGAAGCAAGTAACATTACATGCTTAGCTGTACGACGAGTTCTTTCTAAGAGGCTCCCTATCTTCGTCAATTAGACGCATTCGACTAATAAAATGTTGAACTGCCTTATAAACGAATCCCATCAAGGCAGTAGTGTGGACCGAGCCATCACGCACCACTTCCTACTTCTAGAGTCATGCCCATGGTCACAACACTCACATGCTTCCATACACCTTGATCTTGTCTTCGTTGGACGTAGAAACGACCAACGTCGTAGCGGGCGACACGGTAATAACGGTAGAATGACGCGGGCGTAACCCTGGAAATACCGAGGCCTCGGTGTTTGGTGACCCTCCTTGCTATACCTATGTGCTGGAGAGCCGTGGCGATTTATAAATCGAATTGCCTCCTCTGAGCAGCACATACGACCACAGCCACCAGGCAACTCAGGATCCCGTCTGATCTCCWATGAGAAACTGATGAGCGCTGGATTAGTAGCTGGGTCGGTGACGACCAGCGAATCCCCGGTGTTGTATGTGCCATTAATTTTTTTCGCCTTTTTTTCCCCGGCCCACCTGGATAAGATGCTACGTACAGGCCTTGAGTGATCATTACGGCCATGAGTCCTTCAGGAGAAAAGCACTGCAGGGGGCCTGGCCTCATCCAGCTGCGAGCGCGCTGACTGCTGTCGATCGTTGGTGATATTATGATTGCGGCAAAGGGTCGCTATGGCGTCGGATCACAATTTTGTTCAACAAAAGGCAGAAAGGAGAGGTAGCAACAAATTTTATTGTTGGCGGCTTTGCTAGTGACATGTATACATGACACGCCACGCAGTTCTTCGTGACAGAGCTGGCGCCGGCAGGACAATTCTTGTTCTGTAACGAGAAAGCAATATGAGACAGACATCTTTTTAGTTTCTTCTCTATTTCTTCATTTCTGTTTCACGACGACAGAGCCACTCGGTCTCGTACTCTGCTTGTGATGAGAGACACCTTGGGTTGCACCAGAGACCCTGTGGTGGCAGTCACCTGGCATAGTAAGGATTGCAGTTGCGCACAGTGGGCTCATTGGACCACCAAGAGCCCCGCGTTGAGCTTGTCGACATTTGGTTACTTACACGCAACGGTCTTCGTGTCTGCGTCTTCCCCCCATACTCGCTTTTACAACTACGGCCCATTCCATCGCAAGAACCCGGGCACTTACTCGCCATGGCGGTCCCCAACGGCCAGCAGGCGCAAAAGCCCGTGATCATCGTGGGCGCCGGCTTAGCCGGGCTCGTGGCTGGCTTTGAGCTCTCCCAGCGCAAAGTCCCCACGCTCTTCCTGGACCAGGAAAATGCCAACAACCTCGGGGGCCAGGCATTCTGGTCCCTCGGCGGGCTCTTCGTCGTCGACTCCAGCGAGCAGCGACGCATGGGCATCAAGGACTCGCGGGAGCAGGCCATGCGCGACTGGCACGGCTCTGCGCGCTTCGACCGCGAGGCCGACGACTTTTGGCCGCGCTAATGGGCCAAGGCCTTTGTCGACTTTGCTACGGATGAGATGGAGGACTACGTCAAGGCCCGCGGGCTGTGTTTCATGTCCAACGTGGGCTGGGCGGAGCGAGGCGACGGGACGGCTGACGGCCATGGCAACTCGGTGCCGAGGTTCCATCTGACGTGGGGCACCGGCCCAGAGGTGGTCAGGGTCTTTGCGGAGCCCGTCAAGAAGGCTGCGGAGAAGGGGCTTGTCGAGTTTAAGTTCCGCCACGTCGTCGACGAGCTGCTGCTCGACGAGTCCACGGGGCGGGCCATTGGAGTCAGAGGCCGGGTTCTAGAGGACGATGATTCGCTCCGCGGCGTCAAGTCGTCCCGGGCCGAGGTGGGCAAGTTCGAGATACACGGCGCCGCGGTGCTGGTCTCGTCCGGCGGCATCGGGGGCAACGTGGACGCTGTCAAGGCGGCATGGCCCGTCGACAGGATGGGCCCCAAGGTCCCCGACCACTTCGTCATTGGCGTCCCTGCTCACGTCGACGGGCGCATGGTTGGAATCACCGAGTCTGCCGGCGCGCACGTCATCAACCGCGACCGCATGTGGCACTACACCGAGGGCCTGCAGAACTGGAACCCCATTTGGCCTAACCACGGCATCCGCGTCCTACCCGCCCCCTCGTCCCTCTGGCTTGATGCCACGGGCAAGAGACTACCGCCCTTCTTGTTCCCAGGCTCGGACACGCTGGGGACGCTGAAGTATATCTGCAGCACGGGATACGACTACACTTGGTTCATCCTCGACCAGTCCATCATCGCTCGCGAGTT
Organism: Tolypocladium ophioglossoides CBS 100239; assembly: GCA_001189435.1. Classification (NCBI taxonomy): domain Eukaryota; kingdom Fungi; phylum Ascomycota; class Sordariomycetes; order Hypocreales; family Ophiocordycipitaceae; genus Tolypocladium; species Tolypocladium ophioglossoides. The sequence goes on along the minus strand of LFRF01000041.1, from coordinate 60,070 downwards.
CGCCCTTTCCGGGTCCGAGCAGAACCCCGATATCACTGGCAAGAGCATCTGGATGCTCCTCACGAGGATCTTTGGCGGCAAAGGCACGGTTCCGGTCCAGAACTTCCAGAAGCACGGCAAAGACTTTGTTGTCCGCGACAACCTCCAAGACCTCGTCGGCGGCATGAACGAATTGGCGGCGGAGCGCGGAGGTCCCACCCTTGAATTGGCCAAGATCAAAGACGTGGTTGAGGCGCGTGACGCCCAGATGAACAACGCGTATTCCAAGGACGCTCAAGCGATGCTCATCAACAATGCAAGGTCGTACTGGCCGGAGAAGCGAAGCCGCGTGGCGAAGCCGCATCGCATTCTGGACAAGGCACATGCCCCGCTGATTGCTGTGCGGATGAATCTGCTGACACGCAAAACACTGGGCGGCATCGAGACCAACTTGAGCAGCAACGTGATGCGCGCCGATGGGAAGCCGTTCCCCGGACTGTATGCTGCAGGAGAGGTGGCCGGCTTCGGTGGCGGAGGCGTTCATGGATACAACTCCCTCGAGGGCACGTTCCTGGGAGGTTGCATCTTCTCGGGGCGAGCGGCAGGGAGAGGCATTGCGGACGAGTTGGCTAGATCGAGTGGGTGAGAGTCGGGCGACACCCTGTTGCGGGGAGTAGGCCCTGTGCACCTCCCATGGGCACACTCGCTGAGAGGTTTATGCCCAAGCAAAACTTCCTGGCGTGTAAAGTAGCCGCTGAAGCCCTTGTCTAAGCAGGTCATTTAAGATTACGACTTTGATTGCCGTTTACTGCCTCATGTTAGTGGAGCCTGAAGCATTCACCTCGCCATGGGGCCGAGAAAAACAACAAAAACACTGTCGGGTTTGCAACGGACGTCTAGCCGTGCCTGGTTTTCTTAGTCGCCCCAAATTGCAGCAGAGACTCAACAAGACAAGCTCGTATGATTAAATTGCTAGCTAATTATTATGTGTCCCAAGACGCAACAGTTCTGGGTTCGCCTGGCCATTTACATCATTATCTCCCTGTGGCGTTCCCGTCCACACCCGCCAGCCTCAAAACCCTCCAGCACCCCAAGCTCTGCGGTCCACCAGTTCAGAAAATATATGTCTTCCAGTCGATGGATGAGACGTTATTGTAACATCCGGACTCCTGCGCAAACTCGTGGCTGGAGATGGCGCCAGAAGGCAGCTTATTGAGCTCGGTGCATTCGGGAAAGAGGCGGACTGGCGCGCATTCCTTAGGAACATTGTGCTCGACGGTCCCATCCGGGCGGGGGGTTGTCTTGATATGCTTGAGAATGAGGAAGTGCTTGCCCCGGTAGTACGCGACGCTTTCGTTGCAGACGGCATACGTCTCCGGGTAGAGAAAGGCGTACGGCTCGGGGACCCGGGTCAGGCCAATGCCCTTGGTGCCCGGGCCGCCATTCAGGTGCACAGTGGAAACCTCGCCCGAGCCCTCGCCCGCGGGGAGCGACACGCCGTACGGAGCAGGCGGGAGGCCGCCGTCGGAGATGACGGTTCCCTGGCGGTAGTGAACCTCGCTAGCAGTTCCGTTTTGGTAGAAGACGCGCGGGTTGTTGGCGGCGCTGCCCGCGCCCACGAGAGCCAGCCCGGCGCCGACGTGTATGCTGTTGATGTAGTTGTTCTGGATGGAGGGCGTGAAGTCGCGAGAGGGGTCGGTGACGTTGACGACGAGGTAAAAGCCCTTTGAAGTGGACTGTTGGGGGAATCTGGGGCCGTGGTCAGAGCTCTGCCGCCCAACGAGCGGAGAAGCGGCCGCGATGCCCAAGAGGCTGAGGGTGAAGGCGATGGGAATCATGGTAGTGGCTGCTGCTGCTCGAAAGCCTGTCCGTGTAAAGGTTTGTAAGTGATGAGCTTGGGGGAAACGATTGCCGCCTACGATGCCCGCCCGGTGCTGCTCTTTATCAACAAATGGTCGATCGTCTCGTACAACAAGTGCGGGCACTTTGGCTGCGGTGCCGGTCACCTGTGTACTTGTCAAATCTCGGGATGACGCAGGGCGACATCCGGTAATACGGCCGGAGAAGGCTTCGGCAGCTGTATGCCAAGAGCCGTTTAGGCAGTTTGAGGTAATCCGTTGGGCCGCCATGGCAGACGATCGCCGTCCTCGCCGCTTCCCCAGAGATCCTTATGGCAACAAGTCAGCGTCGATACGAGCTCGCTGCTGACATGTCGTCACTTGTCTGACTGCGGCGGCCCAATGATCTGCACTCCGTCACGGCCTTCACCGGCTTCCGGCTTGGCTGATTCCCGAGTGCATATGTAATGAACACAAACCCCGTCAGCTCGTATTCACTGGCCCGCTCAATAGAGAGGCTATCGGGCATCATGGTCTGCCGACGCGAGTAAGTGGTGATGCAATTGCTAATGGTCGCTTGGCTCCACCGGCAACACTCCATCATGGCTTTTTGTAAAACAGAAATAGCTGCATCACGTACCTTGTGCATTTCTTGGCGTACTCCAAGCATTCGGGGCCGTGAGCTGTCATCTTTCCATTGCCTACCATATGCGACTCTAGCGGCTATGTACAGCTTCTTTCGCATCGGCCGAGGCATCGCACCCTCAGACCTTGGTAGTCTCTGGCATACGSCTGCTAGGTCGTGCTCGGCAATACGCATCGGAGTCATAGTTTATAGAGCAGTGTTAAACTCGTTGAGACCTTCCACGGCATCAATAACGGTCGGTTACAATGCAGGATTGTTGCCAAGGTTGACTCGTCACACCACCGGCTTGCTGCGATGGGGTAAATGTCGATTCGTGCCTCCAAGTAGTCAAGGCAAGACCAGATTTACTTGCCCACGCCGCAGCAGTGGCGAACACAAGCTAGATTCCTATGTGTCATTAAAGACTTGCTCTTCCCTATTCGCATAAAAATATGGCCGCTCCTCCAACGAGCCCTCTCAATCACTTTCGCTGTCGTCATCAGCCTCCACTGGCACGTCCGTCGCCGGTTGAAACCCAATGACCACATCCACCATGAGCGCCTTCCGGTCGCTGCCGATGACCGGCATCCAACCGTGTCGTCGCCTAAACCTAAACGGCGTTGCCATCATCGGAAGTATCTGGCCCGTTTCCATGTTCTCAAAGTCAAATGACAGCAAGGGTTCATCGCGACGCCCGTGCAGCCTCACACCTCTCAGCATCCTCACAAAGGGGCCTTTCAGCATCCTCATCCGATCATCAAGTCGGTACTTGAAAAGGCTGTTGTGGCGGAGCTCGGACGACACCACCGAACAGGCCTTCCACGTGTCGTAGTCAACAAAGTCGAGGATACGGCCGTACAACTCCGACGGGAGACGGCCTACCGACTTGGATGCTGCACGGCGGCTTGCAGCGACATGGAAGAAATTGACCAGCGCCGCGAGCCCGGGAAAGTGACGTCGTAGTCGCTGGGCGGTCCCTGTACAGTTCGAATTCATGATGAGCTCACCCGTCTGCCGCCGGAATACCATCCCCTCCTTCAGCTCTGGGCGCTCGCGCGGGTGCGTGCTCACACAATAGTCGGCACATAGGGGCGAGAGATCAATGGCAGGGCTGACCTTGACGAATGGGCTCCCCGTCGTCTCCGAGGATGACACTTCGGCAAAAGCTACTTCGAAGAGCGATATGACGACGATCTGAAAGTTGGTGCGTCCCTGTTCGATTCCCCAAGTAACGGCCTCGGTAACAGCCTCGCCGTCAATCACCAGCTCAAGACGGACGAGCACGTCTTCGAGCCAGTACATGGTCTCGGTTGGTGACGCACCCGGAGGCTCACCCGGTCGATGACACATGGATCCAAACTCCAACAACGGAGGACCACTGCCAGCCCACTTCTCGTCAACCCATCCAGGAGACCTTGTTAAATCCCCGTCGGCGTGTGGCTCGGCGGTTAAGGCGCGAAACTGGGCCTGGCCAGAGGCAATGGAGACGAGGGCAAAGGTCAGCTCTCGGAAAGGGAACGAGTCCGGGCTCCAAGACCTCCCAAATCGAATGATGTCATTCTTGTGTTCGACCAAGACGTCGGCGGCAGCGCGTGTAAGGAGGACTTTTGGTGCGCTTCCAATGTTTGTCGTCGCGCTCACGATGCGGAAGTCGTAGGGGATCTCCTCGTTATAGTCCGGCAGCTCCAAGTCCAGCGAGGCCATGTGCTCTTCTGAGCAAATGGAGGAGGAGATGGTGGGCTTGTACTGATAAACGCTGTTCACGATGGCGGTCAGCCACAGGTTGTCCTGGCGCGGGATGTTGCCCAGCTTCCAGTGTATGCTGAAATTCATGGTGAGAACCTCGTGGTCCAGGTTGATAATGTAGAAGTACTCGGCGCCAAAACCATGCAGCCGGGGCAACTCGGATGGGAGAGCCTCCCACTCGCAAAGCTGCTGCGAATAATCGGGCTCATCGCTACCGTAGACGTGTTGTTCGAGGGCGCGTTCGTTGGCCGCATACCACGCTCGCGTCGACTCGAGCCATTCTGCGAATCGTCAGCACGTCACGACTCACGATGCACTCGCGATGCACGCGTTGTCGTTCAACAGCGGGCGGTCGTACTCTGATACTCATCCGGGTCGGCAGGGATGCTCGCGACGATTTTGGCACCGAGACCCTCGTAGTAGGAGTCGTACTGGTGGTAGCGGATGTAGTAGCGCCCGCGGAAGCACACGATCTCGAGGCCTCGCGTCCCCATAGCGATTTGTGGACGGATCGAGCGCCAGGATGATGGAGAAGCGGAGGCGGAGGAGTGGGGAAGTGGAAATTATCACCGATCAGAAAGAAGCACGCGCCAACGGCGGGGGAAAAAGAAGAGCCGCGCTCTGGAGCCCTGCTTGTTCCTTTGTGTCCACCACTGTCTCGGCGAGCAGCAGAGACCACAAGGCGCAGATCTCACCACGACTCCATCCAAGGTGCTTGAACAGTCTCGGCTCCCCGCTTGCGTTCTGGAAGCGCTTCGGCTTGATACAAAGCCAAAAACCATACAAATCTCTGTCCCGGAATCTCCATGGGCGCAACTCGGCTTCTGGACCGTCCTGCTCCCAATTTGCGGCATGCGCTGTGGATTTCCTCATGCATCGCTACATGAGACATTGCTCAAGATATGGAGTACAGCATGTCCGTCCTCGGTCACCATGGCTGCTCATTCTCACCACAAAGGAGTTCCATCGGGTCGCTAGGATGTCGCAACTCGTAACCCTGTGGCTCCGGGTTCCTTATCCGTAGTGTTGCAACGGATACATTCATAAGGGTTGCAGCAGTGCTCGGCAGAGCGGGCTCAAGAAACAGACGGACCCGACGTGATGCGAACACACACTCTCACTCAAGGATAGTATTATTTTGAGAAAACGCCAAGTTACAATGGCATATCCTTCCGTAGACCCGCTACTACTAGTATTATGGCGTTGCGCCATCTTCATGTCGGAACCCCGCGTCTATTCAACGGCGACCATCTTCCCATACTTGGTACAATTGATTCCTCGATGCCGCCTCATGCTACCGGATGGGACGGCGTGGAAATTTTCGGAAATAACGCCTCTGCTATATCGACAAGGGCATTACTATTACGCGGGGGCCTCCCTGCCCGCAACTCTCTTCAAATCGTTGAACCACACGTACCGGCTCACAACCATGTATAGATGGCGATCCCACGTGTACTGACTGCCGTGGCTCGCAAACGCTTCGCGCGTCTTGATGTACCTGTGCCATGTGCTGGCAACGAGGGCCTTTGTGCTGTACTCTGGGTCTGCCGTGCTTGACGGAAAGAAGATGGCGGCGACGATCCTCCAGGTAAAGGACAGCGCGGTGAGGGGCAGGTCGAGGAGAAAGGTATACTTTCTGGGGAGTGCCGTGGTGACGACCATGTACGAGGCCGGGGCTTTGGCGTCTTGCAGAGCGTATTCACTAAGACAGCGACGGTGAGTCGAGTTCAAGGGGCAGCGCGGGGCGATGACGACGACTCACCTCACAGCAGCGCTCACGGCGCGGTGGTTGATGTGTCCGGAGAGGCCGCCTTGGTCAAACGTGATGATCTTGGTCTACGTGTCAGCCTGGGTGCCGGATTTATGGCGACATGGTGAAGCTGGGACCGTGGCCGACTTACAGCGTCAATGTCCCACTTGTGGACGTAGTCTTTGAGGATGACCTGGATCTTGGCGGTATCCCACCACACGGTGGGGTTGTCCTGGAGATCCGGGTCGTCCAGCGCCTCGCACCGCGTCGGGTCGATACCGAGGGCGACGCAGGATCCATGGAGTTCCTGTTTGCGCTGCTCGCCGATGCCATAGTTATTGCCTAGTGGTGGGATGACGCAACGCTTCGCATCAGCACAGCCTCTGCACGTCCGCGGACTGGGGCGGAACATGGCGACATACCCGTGGACATGACCACCAACCCCCCTCTGACGTCGTGGTTTCGGTCCAGCACGCCGAGGATGCTGGGCGCGAAGAAGAGACACTCATCGTCGGGGTGCGCAGTGACAATCAGGAGGTTTTTTGCGCGTAGCAGCTCGGGGGGCAGCAGGCGCGCGTCGCTGCCGAGGAGGTAGGCCAGGGCCCACTGCAGCACCAGGGGCACCAGCACCACGGCAAAGGCGATGCGGACGAGGGCGCGCCGGCGGCTGCGCGTCGCCACGAGCCAGTGGCAGCGGGCCTGGAGCCAGTGGCAGGCCTTGGAGACGCCTCGGGGGGGGCCCTTGCGCGGCATGGCAACCGGAGCGGGTGGGAGAAGCAGCAGGGAAGCAGCAGGGAAGCAGCAGGGAATCAGCAGGTTGCGCGACGTTGGCCTCGCCCGACGCTGGTGATTGATGAAGCGCGGGCAGATGGATGGCGACGAGCCGACGGACGACGGAGTCGGATCAACAGTGCCTGCGTGGCATCGTCATGGCGTTGCCGAGCTGCTGCCGACCCGACAGTTGAAGGCTTCAGCCGCAGCCAAGGAAAGCTTGATTCCGAGCCTGGGTGGGGTCCCACACACTCTGAGAATTAGCTCGCACGGAGTCGGCCGTCCCAATGACGAACCACGTCTCGGGCAGATGGCGTGGCTGCCGCCATTGCCTGCGCTGACGGCCGCAAATTCCACCTGTCGACCGCTGGTCCAGGTCGTCGTCACCTCACCGTGCAAGCCGCCGGCATGAACACGGTACGACCCGCAGATCGCGGTCGGGTCCAGAAGGGCCCCGGGCAACGTCACCGCCGCTGTCGTGTGCGCGGACGGACGCCCTGCAGGCGACCCGGGCAGGTACTGGTACGGCGCGTGGCAGCGAGTTTTGGGGGCGAGACGGGTCCTGGCTACGGCCCTCTCGGCAGCGGGCCCATTCGGCATTTTCCTGTCAGCCCCTGGGCAGCGCCGCATGCTGCCTTGCTGCTTTTGGACGTACGGAGTAGTCCGTCGTCCGAAGCTCGTTCGTTGAGCAATTCACCGGACACGTCGGATCAGGGTCAATCGCACACATGGCGCGACCGAGTGCCAGAACTGATCAGAAACTCGACGGACGGACACTGTCCGAACCGGCGGCTCACCCCCGGGGGCTGTGCAAGGGGCAGCGCCGCAAACTCTGATGCCGCTTTCCCGCCCATCGCTGCCAAACACAGGCGGTCTCGACTGCCACAGGGCCTTCGCGGGCCTTGTGCGGCGCCGGCCAGCAGCCCACGAACCTTGGAAGTCAGGCATACACATCTTCCTGCCTCAGGTGCCCACTGTGTAGTCTCCATGGCCTGTTCCGTACCTAATTAAAGAGGATCGCACGAGGAGGCGTCCACATGATGCCCGTCCTCCAGAGCCCACCTCATCCTTTCCAGCCGCCCCTAGCTTCCCCCATTCATTGCCCACCTCGCCTCGCACTCCTTTGTTTTGCACCCGACCTCCCTCCTCTGCCGCATCGCCATCCAAACCACCTTGGACTTCCATTGCGCTGCCGATCGACGTGCAATCGACACGCAGCCATTGGACCAGTTCATCCGCTCCCTACCGACCTCGTCTGACGGACCCCTCAGCTCGCCCTGTTTCTGCCCTCCGTCGACCGCCCAGCGCTCACCCGTGCGAGTGCACCCGTGTCGCCATGCACAAGCCGCACTCCCTTCGACCACCCTCGACGACCAGCAAGAAGACTCGAACAATCCTGTGGGCCACGGGCCTGATACTCGTCGCCACGGTCTGGTTCTGCCGTCACCTCGTCCACACGTCATGGACGCTCGCCGCCCTCCGCGTCATCTGGCGCACTAACTCGGCCGACTTCGTCCTCTCCGACGCCCACGACGCCTTCGACATCACCTTTGCCAACTACAGTCGCGAGCAGCTGTCTGCCGACCCCTACGACGATGCCGTGCCGCCCATCCTGCACCACATAGCCCTGGGGAAGCACGGCGACCACTGGCGCGGCGAGTGGGAGGAGACGGTACAGAGCTGTCTCGACTGGCACCCGGGCTGGGAATCGCATCTCTGGACCGACGACACGGCGTCCAAGTTTGTTGCCGAGCGGTTCCCCGACCTCAAGGGGCTGTGGGACGGCTACCGCTACCCGGTCGAGCGCATCGACGCCCTCCGGTACATGGTGCTGTACGAGTACGGGGGCGTCATTCTCGACATGGACCTCAAGTGCAAGCGCGCGCTGGGCCCGCTGCGGCGCTTCAGCTTCGTAGCCCCAGAGGCGCACCCGACGGGCTTCTCCATCGGCTTCATGATGGCGAGCAAGCACAACTCGTTTGTGGGCGACATTGTGCGCAACCTCACCGTCTACGACAAGCAGTGGCTCGGCCTGCCCTATCCCACCGTCATGTTCAGCACCGGCTGCCACTTCGCCTCGGTCATCCACGCGTACCAGTCGAACCGGACCAGCCTCAAGATCCTCCCGGGGCCCATGCACAGCCTCAACGGGCGCGTGTCGACGCCCATCTTCGACCACCTCGGCAGCTCGTCGTGGCACTCGTACGACGCACAGCTCATCGTGTCGCTGGGCTCAAAGACCAACCTTCTCTTCTTTCTGAGCGTGGGCATTGCGCTGGCGCTGTTCCTCAGGAGGCGATGGATTCGCCGGCGGTTATGAGTAACCCTTTGCTTGGCCGGGCGCAGGCGCACCTTTGTTTATTTTTGAATGATAATAATACCTACATAATAATGGACCAATTCACGACCTTGACTTGCCGGGCATTTGTTGCCTTGCCTTGCCTTGCCTTGCTTTCCCTTGCCTTGCCTTGCCTCCTTACCTGAAAGCCGCACTCGAGGAGTGATGTCTGTGCACCCGTGGCAGCACGCGACAAGACGCTCCCCCCCCACACCATGGCGTACCTACCAGACCAAGCTTTTCCATCCCAGGAAAAAATTGAGCTTCGCAGGGCACGTAGCGGCTCTCGATGTGCGGCGGCCAAGACTCAGCTCCTGCTGGTCGGGAACCATGACTTGGACGCGCGGAGTACCTGGTACATTTCTGTACATGTGGCGGACGCGGCTGAGATTGGACACGCGGGCGATGGGAGCAAATCCACTTATTTAAGCCAATGGAATGTGCCTCTTGCCGCCATGGTATGTACCCCGGCGAAGCAGTACGAGCTCCGAAGTACTTCGCGTCAAATCTGCATCGGTCCCTGGGCCCCACCACGTGCCTCGTCCTTTGGGCGGCTTCACCCAGGCCCCAGGGTCCCAGGGGCCAGCTCGCGTCGCCTCCCGTCAGTGACCGCTCTGCTACCAGCATCTTGCGCGCATGCATGCAGCGGCCTGGCGCTCATGCTTCTCGACACTGGCTTGCTGTGATGCTGCTCTCGTACGGCTCGTTGCGCTTCCGGCCTCGGGTCCTGCTTCTGTCTGCGGCCGTCTTTGCAGCGACGCTGTGGATGTTCTTGTGGGTTGACAGACAGCCGGCGCCGAGCTCACCCGATGCGCAGACGCTGGAGCGAGACTATCCTTTGACCTGGAAACATGTTCAGTCGTCCAATGGCACGGGGGGAGGTGCGTCAACCCTGCACTCGCGACTCGCTTGCCTTGGTCCTCGTCTCTGCTGACACCGTTATCCAGCGTGGTATATCCCACCAGAGTGGATTGGCGAGGGCCAGCGTGAGCCGCAGACAATTATAGAAGCGGCTCGCCTGGCTTCCAACGCCGCAGCGTCAGACCATCACCGGCAACTTGCCTTTTCTAACATTCCGCTGCTCGTCCACCAGACGTCAGCCACTGCGCAGGTTACCAGGTGGAAGCCCGATGTCCTCCCCTGGGTCGAGCAATGGCTGCAGTACTCTGTCGCGTCCAACCACGGCAGCCCCATGGCCTACTTCTTCTGGGATGACGAGGGGATCCTCGCCTTTATGCGGGAGTTCGAAAGTGGCTTTCTCGACGACTTCAACGCGCTCTTCACACCCGTTGAGCGAGCTGATATCTTTCGAATCCTCACCTGCAAGTGGTTTGGCGGCGTGGTACGCAACCCCCTCCGTAACTCACCCTCACGCACGCCTTCTGACCCGTCCAGTACGCCGACGTTGATACGGAACCTCTGAAGCACCCTGCAACCTGGATTGGCTCTGCAGACCTCGCCGTCTGGACCGATGAGGTGACCGGTTCGACCTATGGTCATGAGTTTGGCCAAGGCGCCTCCTCGGCCTCTGACAAGGCAAGCTCGCGACTGGTTAACCTTCTATGGGGATTGGAGGCCGATACCGATCCTCAGTCTGATGCCTACTGGCGGATGGGATACACATACCCCGTGCAGCTCACCCAGTGGGCCCTGGCCTCCGCCCCAAAGCACCCCGTGCTCTCTCAGTTCATGGTCGACCTCAAGGCGCAGATCAGCGAGGCCAAGAAGGCGGGCTCCGACGCCGCAAACACATCCGCTGCAGCAACAAAGGCCGATCCCCTCACCAGGACTGGGCCCGCGGCTGTCACTCTGGCGACGAGCACCTGGCTGGAAAAGAAGATTGGCTTCAGGTGGAACGCCCTGACGGGACTGAAGGACGGAGGCAGAGCCAAGCTGGTCTCAGACGTCTTAGTCCTCCCCATTACAGGATTCAGGTAATACAAGCAGCCTCCCCGTCCGCATCGCTGATGCTGATAAGTCTTGACAGTCCGGGCCGGGGAAAATATGGCAACATGGGCTCAAAGCCAGTCACCGATCCCGACGCCAGGCTACACCACCACGCCCTGGGCTCATGGCGTCGTTTTGATCTAATAGTCGAGTACGGCAAGTTTTGTCGGACAATGTTTGGGATGTGCAAGACTTGGACCAAGGTTCCGGGTTGAGGCGGAATGTCTTTCGGCGAAGCATGGCGCAGGGGACTGGACAAGATACAGGCTTATTGCAGGACAATGCCTAGATTCCTTAGTGTCTTGATGGGATCTTTTTCGTTTCTCATGGGTTCTTGTACGGGAATGAGCCGTCCACGCAATACAGACGCCGCCCTACGTTGCAAACGCTCTACCTTCCAGGATATAAGTTCACCCACCGCTGTTACGACTTTTGTCGCCCAAGTGCACCCATGCAACATGCGCTCTCTGGAATCTGCATCTTCGGTGCTTGGCCGGTACGAAGTAATGGCTCCCGAAATACACTAGGGTAGCAGCACCTCGCATCAGTCAACGAAGCACCACGTGCTGGGGAGTCCGGGCGTTTACGGCTCTCCCCGACCGATTCGGGGTTGCATTCCGTGCCTGCTTGCCTACCTGTTTAGTCCTATGAAAGCTATTACCAAACATATAGCATGAAGATCAGACAATGCACGGTTTACCATACGTGTAGGATATGCAAGCTCGGTGTGAATAGACGAATTACCGTCATGGATTCCACTATCCCCCTTCATGGCTAATGAGAGCAAAGTGCAAGGGAAAGCATCCGTCCTGTGCACAATGTGCTTGGAGCGGGAGAAAGTGTGCCGGGTATCAATAAGACCTAATCTTCGTATCCCATATCACGTCCGCTAAGTTCACGGCAAAGACGCTGAAGAGCAACAGACAATATGTTGCCCAGCTACAGCGAAACCAACCGGCGCAAGCTACCCAGTCAACTCCGTCGAAAGAGCCTCAACAGCACTTGGTCACCCTTCAACCGTCACTATCCTGGCCATTTTTGGACGTTCTGTTCTTGGTGGTGCACAACTTTGTCTCAGCGAATGACATCTAGCAGTTATCGCCGGGTTCACGTGAATCGACGTTTCGTGTATGTGGATGTGGATCTTGGATAGAAGTGCTGCCAAAACCTGCCGTGACAGGATTACAAGGGGACAGTGTATCATCGGCCGTTCGAGCTTTGGAGTGTCTATTCTTGCAAGAGGCTCCCACGGCCGAGCACCGATCCCCGACACCCTGAATGCCCAGTATTCCGCCCTCCGCGCTCTCCGAGACGGTATTCGCCACCTGAGCGAGCTCAATTCCAACGAGCTGTCAGCAGCCATCATGTGCCTGCTCGTGTCAGAGGTATTGGAGCCTGTATTGACATAAGTAGAAGCGCTCTTGGACTAATGAAAATGTCTTTGCCGACAAGTCATACTGCTGAGCCCAAGAGTCGGTCCTCTGGCGCATGCTGATAGCTTGTGCCAACTTATGAAGCTTTGGGATCTGAGGTTTTATACCTCGGGAAGCTCTCACGAGTGTTCATCGGCTCAAGGCCGCCACTTGTAAGTCATATCCCCGCGCTTTTTCTTGGTCTCTAGCAAATTTATATTTGAAGATTATACAATCTATTCGCAACCACAGGCAAACTTTCCTCACGACGCAGGAGTGGCGAACTATTCGGTTCCGCCAACACCCGCCAACATCTCTTCAGAGCCTCATGACAGAGGCTGCATGTATTCCATCCATTCTCAAATTTTTCAATGGGCTAGAAGCGCAAATTCTAGATAGTAGCGTCGCTTGTAGTGCCGTTGCTGCATTCTCAGATTTACTGACTCGCCTAGAGCACTAGCACGTCGAACTGCACGCTAGTTCACCACTCCTCTCCCTTCAGGGGTCAGCTGTAGAGACCCGGCTCTGGTTTCCCAATATCACAACCGCCAATGCCGTGACTCACTACTGTGGCTTCTGCATCATCTGTCTCACGAACTTGTCACGGCTGAGGGTTGAGTCACTAGCACCCTCTGCCCGGAAGAAGTAAGGATGCATCTATGACATTGAGCTCGCGACCCAGATGTCGATTTGGATTCTTCAGAGCGCAGAGTATCTAATTCAGGATGACATGAAGCTCTTTGGCGCCATTTCCTTGGCGATCTCGCTGAAGGCGGCCTACGAATGTCTGCGATGCGCAGAATATCGCTTTCGGCGAACGGATCGTTCAGACGATTAACCTGAGAAGATATGAGTGCATCAAGAGATTCGTTTTCAGTTACAATAGCTTAGACAAAGTTGTATGACGTGAATTTCATTGCCTGGATTAAAGCTCTGTAGATCGTACCGAGTTCACACACAGAAGAATTTACCGCATGTCTCGTGTTGCGCCTCACGCCCATTCAAAAGATCTTCTTTGACGCCCCTGGCGTAAGCCAGCACACCTTGTCCTCAATACCCTCCGATGCAAACACTTTGGCTAGCTGATCACCGCCTTCAGCAAAGTGGCCCCAACCGTCGTAGTGCATAGGCACTAAAATATCGGCACCAATCTCACGAAACAGCTTAGCAGCCTGTTTACCATCCATGGTAATCTGCAGTGGAGGGTCGCCAACGGGCACAGACGCAACGCCTAGGTTGAGCAAAGCGACGCTGATGTGGAACTTGTTCCTCATTTCGACAAGCTCCTCCATGTAGACGGTGTCGCCGGAGAAGTATATGGCATTCGGCAGTCCGCCCGTCTCTCCAAACCAAGTCGCCGTGATGATGAATCCCGTACATTCCCCGCCTGGAAAATGCAGGCAAGGCGTCGCTGTCACCTGAAAGGTCCGGCCGCCGAGCTGGAGAGATGTAGTTTCCCACGGGGCCATGCCACGGACGCCGGGCCTCGGGGCGAGCTTCTTTGCCCCGTCCATTGTTGTGAGGACTTTGCGGCCGTCTAGAAGGCGGCCGCCGAGTTCGTCTAGATTATCGGGATGGTCCTCATGGCTAAGGAGCACGGCGTCGATGACTGGGAGGTCTTGCAGTCCCAAGGCAGGGGCGATGTCGTTCTTCAACACGATGACGCCACGATCCCATTCTGTTCCAGAAGGGGAGAAGAATGGATCGGTGATTAGCGTAACGCCGTCGATTTGTAGAATGGCCGTCGCCGTGCCAATAAAGGTAATGTTGAGGTTGCTTTGGAAAGAAGCCATTTGAAGAGGTTGAGGTTGTTGATGTGGCCAGCTACTAAGGCTGGGAACCCGAGCTTTTAAGGCACGCAATAATGCCCCAAACTACTACGGAGTAAGAATTATTAATTCATTGATGCTGATTATGATTATAAATCCGTGGACAGGACAAAGCAACGTACGAAGTAGTCAATATTCTTAGAGTGGGGAGGCTTGGCGGGCAAAGCTACCGCAAATTGACTACCACCTAATACCTCTTTCCTCCGAACTCCTCTCTGCCTGCTACCATACAGCCCATGCATCTCCGACGGCACATTCCAACACACAAGATGTTGTTCAAGATAGCTTACCGTGGGACTTATTGCCATGGTATAGATTATGACGTAGCGGTCAGTGCAGAATGCTTCATGCCAACGTCACTTACATAACTCAGTGGGTATCAAGACGGCATCCCGCGGCCGTCGTCATAAAATAGGGATCACTACGTCGTTAATCGTAGAGTGTCGTAGTATCGACCTTTGCTAAAAGGCAAAGGACAAGCACCTCGTTTCCAGGGAAGGAGGAAACCGAGTTGAACAGGGAATGCGAGAAAGACTTCAACCTCAAGAAGACTCCCGGAACCGCCTTGGCCAGCTGCGTTTAAGCAACGACAGTTCATTTCCCACGAGCGGCAGCAGGATTCAACATTTTCTCCGTTATACTCAAGAACAAGTGTTGCAGCACGGGAGAAATTTTCCTACTTTTAGGACTAGATTGTAACAATGGGATCTTGCACTGCGCCACCCAGTTACTCAGGCACGGGCGCGTAGTCAGTGTTAGATGGGGACCAAGGGTGACGCAGGTGCTTCGAACCGCATCAACGTGCTCTCACTGATACTGCCGATGGCAAGAGCACTTTGGTCAAGCAGATCGGTATGTACGGCGGCAATCCCAATCCTGATGTCGAGATTGGCTTTGGTTCACATCAACGTAGAAGTCCCATCCTCCGGGCAGGCGGTCCGTCTATTTCTGATCCATTTGCTCGCCATTTTGTATGACAGGCGACGTGTCGTGCACAAAAACCGTTGGCTCACACCTCATGTCAACCAATTATGTCTTAAATGGTGTGTTAAATGACTTCCTGCCCAGAATCTATGCATTGGACGTAGCTACGCAAGTCAATTGGTCAGGCTCGTCTGAGATGGCGGGAGTCGGGAAACCTTGTTTCTAGAAATGGTATACTTCTGCTAATACATATGAACTGCCACCGCGTGAGCGAATTGAGGAGCTAATAAGATGTCTTGTTGAGATCATAATAATTCGGAACCTCTAGTTGGTCAAAAAAGTTCATTTGTTCCGTGTTTAGATCCGAAAACACACCATCCAGGACGAACAGGTTTGGGAACAGCCCCGTGCTCGTAGAGCTGAATGCATTATGATCGTTTGAGAAAGCGAGGACTTCAGTGTTTCCTGTATTCGTAGACGACTTGGGAATGTTGTGTGATGAATTGTCGGCGTATATAGCTTCCAGGTTTCGCCCATGTGGGTTCCCGTCTGTTGGTTCCGATGCTGTTGATGATTGCTTCGTAGAGCTCACCATGACTCGCTGGGGATGCTGTGAGAAACCAACTGAGGAGCCAGGGATTGTCGAAGAACCAGATCCCAAGGCGATTAGTCCCGCAGCCCTTGTATGAGTTGTGAGCTTTCTGCGCAACCGTTCCATAATGTCCACAAACAACTTTAGGATCCACCCACTGACCGGCCAGGACTCCTGAAGGCAAGTCAAACCAAGCATACACGTCCTGGCACGGTTCTCTGCAAGCTCTCGTCCGACCGTCCCGGATGTACAAAGAGAGAAGACATGCATGGATAATGAATTGAACAAGGCAGGAATGCTAGTCGATGGTCAGAAATCATACTTTGCAGTGATGAAAGAATGGAGTCAGGCAATAGGCTGCGGAGACTGACGTATGAATTTGACATAGTCGGACAAGAGATGTTGAGAGGATGTCTTCCATGATCCGAGTTATCTCATTGGCAGCAGCCACTGCCTTTGGGCGATTCCCCCAAATCATCAGGTTTGCTTCTTCTCCTGTACTTCTCGGAGGTCGGCAGAGAAGAATAACGCCGAAGCTGCGATAAATTTTGCGTCAGGGCAATTTCCAAGATAGCGCCTGAGTTTATCGGACATACTTATAGGCCATAAGAAGCATCGCAGACCATAAGCCCTGACCAGTGCCGGAATCAATGCCTTTGTACTGAAGACTTAGCGGTATTTGCGTCCGAAACCGATCGAGGTTATGCTCAAGTTGTATCTTCTGCTCCATGGTGCTCGACTGGATGGCGGCGTATCGTGATGTTATGATGCTGCTCACTGGCGAGCCGGGTGGTTAAGACACCTGTCTCAAAACATTGAAGAATATGATCTTATACTTACATAAGAGCGATAACTGAGCCATTTGGCAGGCATAGTGCTTTTTCTCACACTCCGTTGACCAGTCCTCTCCAAGCATGTCTCCTGGTTCCAGCATCTCTACGTCGCAATCTCTGTCGGAGATGTGTTGTGGCCGACCTATGGAACCGCTTGTCAAAGTATCTCTTACCTTATTTATCTCTCAGTCAGTGCTACCAATTTGTTGAATGAAGAACGCTCGATTCTTACCCGTAAGCACCACCAGATTCGTCTCCAAAGTTTAGAAGTTTCGTCGCTCATATGGGACCTGGCAGTTCTATTCACGTGGTTCAGGCCATCTTAGCTCGCTTGCTGATTGCGTGATAGTTCATAAGTGGGCGAATTCATTCTGAGAGCACTTACAACCTATGCATGCCCAAGCTCTGGGCTAGATTCACCGCAATACCTAGCCAATGCCAGGTATCCTTCTCATCGTGAGACCCGCCCCACCAAAAGCTCATCAAGAACACAGATATCACGTTGTTGACTTTATCCGGGTCCAAATCTGAATCATACAGGGCCTTGGCCTGTCTGTAGAAGACTTTCCGGGCCCGTTGTCGACTGGAACATCCAGTCAACGGTATATCAGCATTGTCGCAGATGGTGGCTGCGACTAGTAAAAGCGCGTTGAGGACCAACAAGGACATTTGGTTGCGAAGGCACTTCCGAAGAAAACCAGCCTCGCTCATCAAGGGAAAGGCGGGATGGAACCAAGAGAAGTACACGCTGAGCATCCTCTCCAGGGCATCTGGGCCAAGGCGGTGGAGGATATTCCTCTCCCGCAGAAGTTGCACTTGCGCATTGACGATGTTCTCGCGTCCCAAGTCCGAGGGATCAAACCCTTCTGCAATCGGGAAGTGGAGGCGTTTCTGGTAGTTTTGCCGATCGCCCATAAAAGGAGCCAACACGTCGTGGATGGCGTAGGTCAAGCTGAATGAGTCTCCGGCATAAAACGTACTCATGGCGTTATTGATCGGCTGTTGCGTTGGCCGTACGCTCTGATCAGCAATATGGAGGTAGAACATTGCGCTGGAATCTTTGGGGGCTCGCTTTTCGAAAGAACGTGACAACCCCCGCAACAGGTGGCTGTCCACGAGTTCCGTCCGAGACGTTGTCCAAGCCGCAGTCGAAGGAGACTCGTCTTCATGGTTGACTCCACGGAGCAGGGGTGACTGATCCCTTGTTGCTGAGGAAGATCTCGTCGTGTTGCCGCGCGGTGACTGCTCCCTGGTAGTTGGAGACGATCTCGGCATATTATTACGCGGTGTCTCTATCCCAGGTGGCCTAGCCTTGTGACGGACATATCTGTGGCACTGCGTTAGCTGTGGAGATTGACCGTGGGTCAAGAACAAGATGGACTGCATATGGCAGGTTACCTTCCCCGTTTCGAATCGATCGGTACGCACTCCGCACGAGCACCAACGCAGCCACGGCAAGGGACGCCTGCACTCGCATCACACTTCACTTTCTTGGAGTTGCACCGGCGACAGGCGATCCGGGTTCTGTCGCCCCCCCGAAGCCGGTTTCTCGGAGATGCCGGCTTCTGCATGGTGTTGTCTGTGACGCGAGGACGCCGAACGGGAACGAGCCGTTATACGAGGGCCCTGCGGCCTCTTCAACGCTGGCGTTTTGCTCCATGGCCAAACCACCTCGATGCTATTGGAGCAACCCCGCATTCTCGGCTTCTTGGAGGATTCTTCTCCACAAGCTAAAAAATGACTTGTATCCCGGGGTTCTTGGCCACTTGACTCGTGTCGGCTAAACGGCTGTAGTCTGAATTCGGCCTGCAACGCCGAACTCTCTTAGTCTCTTCTTACAGTGCAACTAACAGTCCAACATCGGTGAGGGGTCCGGCGGCTCCGTTTGTCGTTTTGATCAGCTCGACAGCTACGTAACGGTTTGGGACTTGAAACCACACCGTGGCTGACTCGTATATCGGCAAATCGGCAAAACAGAAGCTGGCCGTTCGTGGGGCATTTTGGCTTGACCAGAACGATGATGGAATGATCTTAGTTCCATCACGTGTGGCGATGCCGTGGCTACGACAGGTATGAGAGAGGTTCGTTTGTCTCCAACGGCCTTCCCACTATCAGAACAGCCAGTCCCGGACTGATGAGATCCTCTCATCTGGCAAATAATATGTCACGTCACTAATTATAATAGATGCCAAGTCCATGAATGTGAGGATGTCAGCAGACAATAATGAAACCTCAATTCAATCCACTGTCTAGGCATTTCCCCCTGCGGCCGCAGAGTGAAAGCTAGTCCCCATTCTCATCAGTCGAGCTGCGATGACAGATTGCTCAAGACAGGGGGTATTGGTGAGGCGGCTGAGACGCATGTGGAAAAAACAAAATTGTTTGAACGTATATTGAACGAATGTCGTGAGTGTAGTTCGAAGTGATGGCTTGACTGAAGCACATAAACCCCTACAGCTAAGCAGAATATCCCATGTCTTCTTCTTTGGACCTGCTGGTCAATCCTGCCCCAACTCTCTTAGTAGAGGCTATCCATCACTCATTGAGTATTGCAGCCAGAACAGTTGAATTTACGAGGAGTTCATGCTATGTGAGTCCGTTAGCCATTGTAGACGGGTTTGCTATTTCAGATGAAGTCATGTACTTGATCAGGATGGTCTTCGGCTCGGTGAATGCTCTCAGTGCCTGCATCGCAAGGTTGTTAGCACTTCCAGTCAAGGAACATATACGGTGTATACTTGCATATTCGCCAAACTCCCGGCCAATTCCTGATTCTTTCTTTCCACCGAACGGAGCTTGTATACTCATCTGCTCCGACGTTAGTACAATATGGTGAAGAAGGAGAAGCCAGCACGCACCATGCTCACGCAATTGATGCCTACCACTCCGGACTCGATTCGTCCTGAAACCCTCAAGGCACGCTTCAGATCTCGCGTGAAAACGCCTGCCATTAAGCCATATTCAGTGTCGTTTGCAGCAGCCACGACTTCGTCTTCCGTATCAAAGGTCTTGACGACAACGACGGGACCGAAGACCTCGTTCCTGTAGATCTCAGCCTCAGGCTTTGGGTTTAGAAAAACTGTGGGCTCTATGAAGCACCCTTTGTTGTCCATTCGAGGGCCTCCGATAACTAGCTCGGCTTCTTCCTTCCCACGAGAAATCATTTCGCGGACCCTTTCGAATGCCGCCGTGTCGGCTAGAGGACCATATTTGGTTTCAGGGTCTTGTGGGTCTCCCATTTCGAGTGCTGCGGCCTTCATCTGAGCCAGGTATTGAGAAATATATTTCTCCGAAATAGATCGTTGCACATATACTCGAGAGGCGGCGACACAAACCTGGCCAGAGCGGGCCAAGATTCCGTTTACCGTCCTATATGAGATATTAGTAAGAGCGACTCGTGCCATAAACACGACTTTCATTGCTCACCATGTAACTGCATTGTCGATATCTGCATCTTCAAATATCACTGCTGGGTTTTTCCCTCCTTACAAAGTAGGTGAGCTTTGGAACAGTATGCCGGGATAGCTCTTTTTTTGAACATACCCAACTCCAAGGTGACTCTTTTGAGATTGCTCTGCGCCGCTGCGATTTGTATCTTCTTCCCGGTAGCCACCGAACCAGTGAAACTGATCTTGAGCACGATTAGCAGACTGTACAATTTTCATGGTTGATAGGATGGTGTCATGCGTGATGTTGAATCAAAATTGTGCTGTTCACGCAGACGTACTTTTCTCACGCGCATGTGTTCTGCCAACAATGCGCCTGTCCTTCCATCCCCGGGCAAGACCTGCAATACTCCAGGAGGGAAGCCGGCTTCTTCAAAAAGCGGCGCAACCGCCAAAGAGCCCAGGGGCCCTTTCTCCGAGGGCTTCACAATAAGCACATTCCCTACAGCTAGGCAAGGGGCAGCTTTGATGAAAAGCGACGCCACTGGAGAATTGTATGGGTTGATTGCTGCACAAACACTACCGAAGCGTGTTAGAGTCAATGTCGCAAATGGCAGAAATAATGCAAAGTTACTGACCCGATAGGTTCGTGTCTAACGAGCTTGACAAACCCATCATCCGCTGGGAAGTAGTCGCCTTTGTATTTGTCGGTCCAGCCAGCTGGGCACAAGTTATAAATGGTAAGCGTCGGGTTCAGTAGAGTGGTGTTGCAACTTAGGGAACGAACCGTAGTAGAGGAGACAGTTCTTGATATAGTTCCTCTCCCTGGTTGGTATCAGGGACACCGGATTACCCGTTGTAAGGGAATCAAGATGGAGAATATCGAGCAATCTTGTTTCCAACAGATCTGCTAGTCTTCGGAAACAATCTGACCGCTGCGACGAACTAAATGTGGCCCAAGGACCATGGAATGCTGCTTCAGCATGTCTCACCGCTTCATCAACGTCGACACCATCAGCGATGGGTATCTTGTTCGCCACGAGAGTACCATCCTTGGGATTCCTGAGTGAGAGCGTATCTTGGGAATGAGGCGTCGTATATCTCCCATTTAGATAGATGTTGTTGAATGAAATTGGGAGAGGTCCTTTGATGAACGACATTGTGTTCTTCGTTCAAGGTGAAGTGGCATGCGACATCATGCAGACGCACGATCCGAATGACACGCCTTTTTAAGCCGAAATACAAGTCGCCGGCAGGTATGAGGCCTACTTTGATGATATGAATGCTCGGTGTGTTCCGCTTTCTTGGAGTCTAGGTTCGGCTTCTTGCGAAGGTTGAGCCCAATAGTTACCGCATTACCCCGCCCCGTAGGGGGTCCCCTGCGACCGTGTGAATAACAGTGGGTTATATCCCCTTTGGGATAGATATTTCCTAATCTACGAAGTACGAAGTAGACTACCGACGAATTCGTGGGCACCTATGTACCTATGAGGGTAGTAGCTTGCGTGTGTTTGTGAGTGTGTATGTGTGATGTAGGAAGAAGGTTGCGAGGCTGCCCCGGCGGCGGCGGCAGCTGTTGAATTCGGAGCTTGTGGGCCAGTCGGTCCGGCACAGCAGCTGCCTTTTTTGGCTCCTATTTGCGGCATTTTCGTTGAATTTAGATGCCCCTTTGTAAGTCCCTTTGATAAAGAATCTAATTGTATATTTTAAGACTCTTGGTGTTAAGGCCAGTATGAATTTTCCAAAATACTGTATGCACGCGGTGGCAGGGGACCCGGGGCAGTGCGGTTACTTCTGGGTGCAACCTTCGTACCGGCAACATGAAGAAGCCGACGTTCTTGGCGTCGCAACCCCTCCATGCCAAGTTGGTGGACCAGATCCCCATAATTCCAATCATTGCCAGGCGCACCGTCAATCCGGCTCCGTCACTTGCGACACCTTCAGGAAAGCCGAGCGGAAAGGTTTGCGAACAAGAAGAGGCGCATTGCCCTTCCGCGCAAAGCAGGTATATAGGGCTAGAAGAGCCCGACCGGAATCTTGAGGAAATGCTAGCGATTAGTAGGAGACCTGCATAATACTACCAACTCCATCAGTTTTTATTCGGAAAAACTTGTTTACACCTCCGACAGCATAACCGCTACGGCTAAACCATGCCCATGAAGGCTGTAATATTTCGTGGCGCATTTGATGTCGCCGTCGAATCCAGACCAAAGCCAACTATTGTTGAGAGAACTGACGCCATTATCCGCGTCGAGCTGGCAGGGATCTGCGGCAGGTAAATGCGTCTTCATTTCGCTGACTTCCAAATGGAGGGTGGGCGACTGTCTCTCGTACCCTCGATGCTGATTGTACTGGGCTTAAGCGAACTACATATGTACCGCGGCCATCAGAAAACTGCAGCCGGCCATATTATGGTAACGTCTCAGCTTCGCATACCCAGATTCGTCCAATAGCTAATGGTTGCGTTCCAATTCCCTAGGGCCATGAGTTCATTGGAACCGTCGAAGAAGTTGGCGAACAAGTGACCAGGTTTTCACCCGGAGACCACGTCGTTTCCATTTTCTCTCCTATATGGTACGATACAGTGGCCTTCAGCTGAATGCTTTTCACTCAAAGCTGACAGGCTGCAGCTTGAAGTGCTGGTTCTGCAAGCAGGGACTCACCAACCGTTGTGTTGAAGGCGTAGCGTTCGGCACCCAGAATCTTGCAGGCGGCCAAGCGGAGTTTGTGCGTGTTCCGTTCGCAGATGGCACTCTGCAGCCCGTTCCTGCGGACTTGGACAACAGTCTCCTGATCATGATGTGTGACATTTTCCCCACGGGATATTACGGGGCATGTCGTGCAATCGAAGGTCTACAAACTCAATTTCAATCACGGCTTACGAGCTTCAACGGCCCCGTTGCAGATGGGGGTGTCAACGAAGACCGGATCCATTATGCCCTAAGCCAAGCAGTGGTTGTTTGCCTTGGGTGTGGCCCTGTCGGCATCTGTGCCATTGCAACTGCGCGGTCAAAGGGCATCCACACTGTTTTCGCAGTTGACAGTGTTGATGATCGCCTTGAAGAGGCAGCGCAGCTGGGTGCCATTCCACTCAATCTTTCCAGAGACGACATCATGGGAGAGATCAAATCCAGGACCGAGGGTCGGGGTGCGGATGCCGTTATCGAGGTGGTGGGGAGCGCAGCTGCCCTGAAGTCTGCATTCGATCTTTTGCGTCCCTGTGGCGTACTGTCCTCGGTTGGATTCCACCAAAGTGGACTGCCGTTTACTGGGCTCGACTGCTATTTGAAGAACATAACGTAAGTCAGTTGTGGTGAACTTGACCACAGGCTCACGTCCCCTCCGCCAACTTTGGCATTTCTATTCTCCCGAATGCAATGGAGTATACATCAGCTGACAATAATTCCAGGATGAATTTCGGACGTGTCCCTGTTAGGACTGTATTTCACGATGCGTTGGGTTGTCTTAAAGAAAATCAGTCGATATTGAAGCATTACGTTTCGCATGAGCTTCCTCTAGATGATGCCGCAACGGGCTACGCACTTTTCGAACAAAGGAAGGCCAGAAAAGTTGTGCTTCGGCTGTAAATATTTCTCATATCGCGCAATATATTCGTCATCTACAATCTATCGATTCGCTAATTCTTGTCTATAGTACGAAGATGTTCTCTCGACTTCACGCTGATAATGTATAGTCTTAAATTAGGCCCTAAGCTCCACGTTCGGTAGCAACCAAGTCTACAGGCAGCCACTATTGGGTTGGCGATTATCCCCAACATTACTTAGGTTCATTAATATGAAAGTAAGCAACGTACACCCTGCGTTTCTACGGTTCTATTGAAAATTAATCGCGTGTAGCTTGGCAGGACCTACAGACTATTACAGCGACATCGTTACATTCGGGTACGAGTTGGTTCTTAACGCCTTTTTCATACCACCGTTATCATTTACATGCAGTGCAGGTAACGTACCGTACAATGTAATTCATTTCTTGTTGTCATACTTCGCGATCCGGACGTCCGTAACGGCATCGGCCCCACGGCGCCGAATTTTTGGGGAAGTGGTGCAGCATCGGCAATGAAAGCCGATGCTTCGGGCCGACTCTACAATTGTCAGATGCTCAGTCTCACGGATCCACCCCCGGGATGTCGCCCAGGTTTGTTATCAGCAGGCAAGCTCATATCAGGAAAACCCTACCTGAGCTTAGGCGACTACAAGGCTGTTGCCGACTCCTCAAGTTCGGGGGTATCGTACCACTTTATTCATACTAAGCTGAACCCATGCAACAATGTCCAACCTGTGAAGATGCTGCAATACCCCAAGACCAATGGTCATCGATTTATGGAGACATTTCTTCGTGAAGCACTGGGCATTGACGGAGTACTACAACACCACCTCGCTCTGCGCATTCCCTCAAACGGTCTGTCCAAGCTTCTTGCACGACAAAAGGCGGTTCAGGGGGAAAGGCATCCCTGCAGGCCAGCCGGTATAAGCTCTACACGCAGGTCTCAGAGCTCGACAGCGAAGATTTAGTTCTTCTTGAGTACTGCACAGGATCGTGCGACGCCGTTTGGCTTCGCCGAAGTCGCTTAAGCTCAACTAGCACCGCGGCCCCGATTCGGAAGTTGAGAAGATCTCTGAATGTCCCATGCTTCTCGCGTGCAACGCCATGCTCGACAGTCTCAGAGCATACAAAGCTAGGCCAACAAAATTTAGAATACCAGAGCAACGGCAAAGTCGTATAAGTGAAGTCGCCAACGACATGTTGGCAAAGATTTGCAGTCTTCCGAGCCCATTCTTAGTCCTAACTACATCTCGGCTGCCACTGCCTAAGAGGCATTAGAATATTTTCGTTCCGAGTTCTGTCCCGTCCTCGACCATAGTCGAGAAGTCGTTGAGTCCACCCTGCGGGACCACGGCACCCTGCTCAAAGGGGGGAAGAGTCTCCTCGAGTCGGCCCTGGAAGAGATTGATGCTTGCTAGGAGGAATGGTAAGGTCGTGACATCCTGAGAGAATAAGAAGCTCGAAGTCATCTCATCCGTCGCGTCTGCCAGGACCATATTGGGGATTGCTCTTTCTCCATTAAGCTCTGCGCACTCCGTTGGACAGTTTGCTGCTTCTTAGAATGCTGTATTTTCGAGGCAGCGAGTTACTGGTTGGAACAGACTGGAACTGGAAGTAGAGTGCTCGCCCGTTAACGCAGACACCGAGTACGCTATTAAATGCGCAGAGTGGTCTTTAAATACACCAGCGGTAGCAACTAATGGAGGAAGATGCAGTCCTGTAGTATATAGGAGGAGTCTAAGAACTCAATTGATAATATGTGCGTCTAACGATACATGGGTCAGATATATTACTACCAACCTGAATAGCCGGGTCCCACCTGCCGACAATACCTGGAGCAATCTCTAGCAGCTACAGCCACAACTCGCGCAACCCTTTCCCATTCCACAGGCATACTCGACCGCTATCCCACATTCTCTCCAGGTAAGGCACGTCCACCAGTGACCCTTTCCACCAGATTTTGCAGTCCAGCACCACTTGCCCCTGTCACCGCAAACCTTCCAGCAATACCCTCTTGTGCAGCCAAAAGGCGAAGTCACTTCGCAAGCCCTTTCATCCAGAGTGGTGAGTCTGGACTTGCCAGCATCGTTCCGAGTAGTATTATCAAACACCACAACGCCTACAGTAATGTTATTTGGCGGCATCAATGCAACCTCCAGCTTGCGGTTGTTACCCAAAGGATGCTCCGTACATTTGCGGATACTGCTAAGAGCAACACCCTCAGGAAGAGTACTGGCGTCAATCCTATCAGACATGAGTCCAAGCTCCCCACATTCTTCTAATCTGCAGGCACCGCAGCGGCAAAAGCCAAAGCGGCACGGATAAGAACGAATGCCTTCATATTGAATACTCTAAGGAATATAGTTAGTATTTGCAATATTAAATTAGGTATAATTAGTACGTAGCTGACCTCTACGAAAGAGATTAAGACACTTTAATATTGTAACGGCAGTTAATATTATAGGTTGGAATACGTTGAAGAGTATGAAGGATAAGGAAAATGCAGAGTAGTAGTTTCGATTTTATATTTCTGTCACGGCCCACTAGTGCTAGTACGCCTAACCTTTTACAATTAATGCATGGGTGTTAATATTAGAGATCTTCCCCTCGTCTATCTCTACTAGTTCGTGATTATGAGTCCCGAGTATCTATTTACGTTCAGTTTCCCGGGGGCGTGATTCTCTAGGTGTTCCGACGGCCCGTACCCTTCTAATCTACTCCACCCCGGTCTAGCAGGTAAAGCAGGCGTACCAATTCTTCTCGTGCTATAGCGACCTTAGCTCCTGCGGTTAATACCAGTATGTGTTTATTGCAATCCTATCTATCTCGTTCTCGTTCCGTCTATTAAGGTGAATTCGCTGATTCGCCAGCACTATCGCCTCCTCGCTGGGCATGAGGCTGCAGTTCACGCAGGGTTATTACTGACTTCGTTTATGTCAGGCACACTTTTCGGGTGTGGTGAACCTTAGTGGCATGCTACTGTAGGTACTGCGATGGTGGAGGCGAAGCCACTCTTGGACTCTTGGGGTTGGTAGCAGCTAAGGGCGGAGGAAATTTCTGGCCCCTTAATCTAATTATATAACCCCGTATACGAAGTACATAGTGAGAAGTCCGCTAGCATCTAGTAGATGCAGATTTTACATTCTAGTCTTTGACTGGGTATGCTTTATTCACGCATCACCATCCCGTTGCTTTTATTTCGACTGTACTTCGTAAGTGCGCTAGAAATCTCGGCTAGATAACCGCGAAGGGAACATTCCAGCATCTAACTCCAGTCCGCCTTATTCTTCTAAGATAAAGATTGCGTCAAGTGGCATCTATGTTTATTCTTAGAATGCCTTATTACATGTGTGTATAAATTCCTGTGGGGTAAGTTTTACCTGTTGTTAGAATTATATGAAGGGAAGGAGAGGCGAGGATGATATATACGTATCGTATGCTAATTGAATGGCGACTTGTCCTTCTGTTAATCAGCTGATGCGTGCAGGTTTAGTGTGGCAGTTGGTTGTTAGTTGAGAGCTCTTGTTTTGTAGATGTCCGCACGTCCCGAGGCATAGCCCATCGGTCCCCTTTGCCACCCTACTTACCTCCAACACCAATGTTAACATTGCAGATGGTGTATTACGGACAATGGAGCTCTACGTAACCTTATTCTTGTCGTTACCTGGACCGAGGTCTAGCAACAACTCCGTTCTCACCGAAGAAACATGAATGCATACTTTACTTACATAAACCCTAGTTATTCGTTGTCTGATCCATAAGCGCCCTGGGCGTAATAGTGGGTAACGGTAGCAGCCATTTAATGAGCAGTATACTTGAACCAACATATCCCGCATTCCCTGGTGGGACCGACATGTCGCGCTTTTACACACCAAATATGTTACGGCGCACTCTCTCGTCCCTCCCGCCCTTCTTTTCTATTCTACCGAAAAGCAGAAACTCTGAGATTTGCTATTTTTATATTTCTTTCTCCGCTTCTACAGTTACTAATCTTTGCGGTGTGCAGAGCATCTGTCGAGTAGCTATAACTTATGGAGCTACATGCTGGTTGCCAGATGGTTTCCTTAAACATACGTGGCGGATAATATAATCTCGCATTGCCGGTAGAGCGGGAATGGTGGTGGGTAGCTCGTTGGCGGTATGTTAGAATGATGTCACAAGAGCAAATGCATGGCCACTAAGGGATATCATCTGATAGGCCGTGCTAGGGGTTGAGCCAGGCATGGGTGAACAGCCTTTTCGCGGTGACTCAGCTTAGGGGTATGTGTTGTGGAAAGTAAAAGCTGTTCAAGGAAGCGGACTGAAGTACCAACATGTTTTGGGCAGTGCCATAAAGACCGTACCGAAGCACAATCGGCGGTCAGCCAAGACGTTTAAAGAGCCACATCGCGCTAATCCGTACTTTGGCCGGGGCAAGATAACGCCCCGTGGAGTAGGCTGTGTGGTAGTCAACTATAAAAGGGGCCATAATTCCTGCCTAGTTAGCGAGAATGGCACGCTTCTTCTTCTTCTTCTTCTTCTTTTATCTCTCTTGCTCGCCTGCCTAGCTACCTCCCTCCGCGCCGTGCCCTGCCCGACTAGCCCCCTCTGCTTCAGCCCATATCTGATTGCAACCGTGGGCAGGGTATCTTCGGTATGTGCGTTTGCCGTCGTCAAAGTATCCAACCGATGACCGAGCGGCTAAGTGATGAGACCCGAAATAGATATATAGGAAGTATCTAGTCTTAGAAAAGAGGCTCTATAAAGCACTAGAGTATAAATGCTCGTTATTGGAACAAATTACCACAAATACCTCAGGAGCGCCTTTTGAGGAGGCAATGCAGTGAAGGTATGCTACTATATCTGTCAAGCACAAGGCGATGGTTGGAAACCCTTAAGATACCTCGAGGCATCCTCAGAAGGAAGAAGGTAACCTTAGGAAATCTGCGCCAGGTTGCCCATGGCATTCACAAACGCTAAAGAAATCTCCCGCGTCTCATTTGGCATAAAACCAAAGGTGGCAGACGCATAAGAAAGAGATAGAGCGTTGGATGCCCAAGACCCGAGGTCATGATAACCGAGTGTGTAAACTCGCCTTGAAGTTATATACAACGAAAATGATAATGGCGCACAACATGGCGGCGTTGACCCAAAATCCGAGAATCAGTCCTCGCTATTTGGAGTGCTTATCCTCACAATATCCAGTAATTGCCATCGCGACGAATGCGACCCCGAAGATAGGAATTGTCAGGTCCTGGGTGTGCGTAGACTTGTAGCCAAGACGCTTAACTAGAGTGGGATAGAAGTAGGACAGAGTAGATGATCCTACAATTGCTAGACCGAGGTGGTGACAAGGTGCAATGACTAGGAGTACTATAACGCCTTACCATATATCCGACAACTAGCAACCAGGTCCGCTAGTTAACCATGCTGAGTTCGAAAGCTTGCCATGGTCCGAGGCGATGCTCTTCCGCCGTGCGGACAGTT
The DNA here is from genome assembly GCA_001189435.1 of Tolypocladium ophioglossoides CBS 100239. Lineage (NCBI taxonomy): Eukaryota > Fungi > Ascomycota > Sordariomycetes > Hypocreales > Ophiocordycipitaceae > Tolypocladium > Tolypocladium ophioglossoides. The sequence continues at coordinate 31,070 of LFRF01000041.1, read as the reverse complement.
GCAGTCGCCAATCACTAGTTCGCGCCAACTTTTTTCTCTGGATTTAGTTGCTGTAAGTGTGGCAATATAAAGGAGTGATCATAGCGAACCCCACGGTTACACACTCTTCGCAATCATGCCCACGGCCCAGACGGTCTTTTTCGTGTAACAGACATAAAGGCGTGGACTCAAGATGAAGTGTCCAAATACCAGGTTCACCTTCGTCTGGATTGAACTTTCTGTGCCCTTGTCAGTCTTCTAAATATGAGAGATCTTGGTCGTGTATTGCCAGGCGTCCATTTGGCAATCAGCCTAGCGATATCACTTCAACTCATCGGTACCATTACCTTAGCCACTCCATCTCATAGGCCCAAACCGGTTTCCAAGAAATTTGATCCTCCTATAGAGTTGACCGTGCCTTGGAAGTATTTCCGCTCACCCGTGTACCGGTTTATGCTGTCAAGGAGCGTTGCCCTGCTTGGCGCTAAACCAGGGCATAGCCCAAAAGGCACGGTGCTGCTGGCTGACGGCCTTGTCCGACCACGATGGGGTGGAGGGATTTTACGAGGAAGCAGTTCAAGTGTACGAGCAGGCATGGGAACCAGAACTCACCTTGACGTTGGACGCAGTCAACAATTTGGGCTCGTACGGAGTACGCGGGTCAACGCCGGCCGCGCAACGCCCGAGCGCTGTTCAAGCGGGCACCTCGAGGCCGGGAGAAAGGATGTGGGCCAGACCATTACTTCGTCTTCCGTAGGCCGGATAACTAACGCCTCGTAGAAACGCTTGGCCACTTGTGTGGCTAAATTGGGGCGCGCACCGCGGATACTTAAATGTCGCTTCCCCCACAAAGACGCCAGATCCCCCCGCGTTCTGCAAAAACATAAAGTACTTGCTTCGCATTGCGGCTACGCAATGCCGACAAACCATGTCTCCCTGTCCATCGCACCTCCTATACTACTAGCAACTCGCACTCTATGCTAGCATCGACATGGCTGATGCCTCCCAGATTCAAGCATGCGACCGCTGCCATCGCCGCAAGACCAGGTGCGACAAGGGTCGGCCTGAATGTGACCCCTGTACGAAAGCGCGGGCTGCATGCATCTACTCGCAGCGGGTCAAGGAGCCCATGTATAGCCGCAGTTTTGTCCAGCGACTAGAACGCCGGGTCCGTCAGCTCGAGGCGGCCAACCTGGCACTAAAGGCGGCGAGCCCAGCAGATATGGAGACGACACGGGCCGAAGGGGAAGAGGCTCACGGCCTCAGTACGAGCGCCGCTGTCGCCCAAGAGGTATCCTTTCTGTCTACCAGTGCAGCGGGGGATAGGCTCTTCTTGGGGCCTACGAGCGGTATTATTTTTGCCAGTCTCGTAAAAGCCGGCATCATCCATGACTCCGAGCAGGCAATTACGCCTCCAACTACGGCCTTGTCCGCCCACAGAAGTCCAGGGATGGAAGACTGGTGCAGCGACGACAACAAGCTGCCTCCAGAGCATCTATCTAGGAGCTTGGTTGAGGCATACCTGGCCCATGATCACCTCGCGTACCCATTTCTCCACGCGGGGGCCATTCGTACCGCTGTTGACTGCATGTACAATGGCACTACTCTCGCGCAGACACACGCATTCGAAGCATTCATGTTCCACATGATCCTGGCCATTGCGACATCTCAGGCCAGCAAATTGAATTGGACAGCCTTTCCCGACGCACAAACCCATCACCAAATGGCCACCAAGTATCTCAACACTGTGCTCTGCGAGGGCGGATTGAGAGCTCTTCAGGCAATGCTGTTGCTTTGTCAGTTTCAATTAACCAATTCGACCAGAGATGCTTCTGCCAGTAAGTCCAATTCATAATGCAGACCGACATCTTTCTCACCGGCATTTCTTGGCAGGCTTATGGCATATCGTCGGCATCTCGGCTCGCATGTGCCTGGAACTTGGCCTGCATCGCGAGGCCATGTACCAAGTTGCTAGGACAAACAGCACCCCTGGAGGGCCATCTTGCATTTCACCCGACGCTGAAGATCACGCAATCCGTCGGTTATGCTTCTGGTGCGTGTTTGCGCTTGACAGGTTAGTACCTCATGCCTATCTCGCTTAGCAACAGCGCACTAATGAAGATACTCCCTAAAAGGGTTGTTTCAATTACCTTGGGTCGCCCTCTGGCTATATGCAGGGAAGATATCGACGTTGAAATGCCGACTATAGATGGGAATGGGTCCGTGAGCCCAGCCGCACCGACCCTCGGAGACCAACATCCGTCGCCAACGACAGCACCCAGCTACAGCACCGCCCTCTTTATTCACATCACCCGTTACCGAGACATATGCGGACGCTGTCTGACCATGCTGCATCGTGGTAGCAGGAGCGTGGTCCAGTCTGAGTCTGATCGGCTTCGGATACATGACGAACTTGCTGCGGAACTGCAGTCATGGCGGGCCGATACGAACAATTTACATCTCTTCGAGGTCGATCTGTCGACCCCCCTCACCGAGTCTCGTTCAAGCTTTCGCTGCAAGGCTTGGTATGAGCTTCTTTATCATAACGGCATCCTTTTGCTGTACCGGCCGTCGTACTCAACCACATCTCAAAGCGGAGACGAGGCCAACCGTCACATCTTTTCATCCGCCAAGGAGTCCATCACGCTATATTCTTATCTTTTCAGCTCGCGCAAGATCAACTTCTCGTGGATGGTATTACACGCAGTCTTTGTGGCTGGGATCTCGTATATTCATGCTTTGACAAGACATTTCAGAGCAAAGCGGCAACAGAACTCAGGGGGATTGAATCTACGCTTTCAGCTGGCACGGGAGCCGACTCTTGTCGAGATTGTGAACGATTGCCGAGCTTGTTCGAACGTTCTTGTAGCGGTCTCGGAGCGTTGCAACGCTCAAAAGAATTGCCACGAAGTATTCGACCGGCTGAGTGATGCCCTGGTCAAAGATGCGGTGGATGCGCTCTCCGATTCGCGACGTCATTCATCGGGGTCAATAGACATCAGCGCTGCGCCTGCTGCAGCCGTCGCGCCATTTGCCTCTGATGCTGATGGACAGATGCAGGGTGTCTCGGTGGAGCCGGTTACAACGACTGGATCTGCAGATACTGCCCTAAGGGAATGCTTGCCTGAGTTACACAGGATGTACGATGCGCAGTGGTGCGATGATGCAATACTGCAGCTCAGCACGGATTGGTTCAATGAGATTGTTGCAGACAATGGGACACTGGCGTACGAATGGAACCCGGAGTGAGCAAAAACAAAGACACAAGACTAATGGCAACATGTCGTGTTCATGAGAATACACCTCAACGATATTTAGTCAGATCATCCACTGGATAATTGTGCGGATGACGAATATTGGAGCCGCCCGCCACTTCACATGTTAACACGGAGCTTCCAAACAGCATAATAAAGCAACTACTTCTTGGCACTCAACATCCTGACTTCAGGCGTCATTTATACATAAAAGACTCTTTCATGTCTGTTTCGCCACGGCAAGATCTAATGCTTAAAGAGCCTCCCGTTGCTGCCACCAGTTCTGTTCCTCACCACGTAGTAAAAATGCAACCCGACGCAACCCAACGCCACAAACAATAACAGCGCAGCGTTGGTCCAATGCCCTGTAGGATATCCCTTGGTTGCCTCATCTGCTTTGTAGATCCATACTCCAACAATCTGTCCAGGAGCCCCCATGGAAATATTGAGGGCAATGGCGAGGCCAATGGCGGCCGTCGAGTGTAGATTGGCAGAAAGCCATCCTAGGAGTGGAGGGATGCACGAGAAAGCGCCGGAAGCTGCGACGATAAGACATCCATACCGTTTCTTGAACTGTCAGTCGTGCTAAACAAACATAAAAGTAGTCAAAGTAACAGAATGCGACTTTAACCTACCGTATAGTGGTCGGCGGGCAAAACTGCTGATGCAATAAAGCCTGCAGCGCCGATGCTAGCAAAGGCCGCGGAGTGTAATGCACGGCTGTATTCCATGTAAGCCCAGACCCGGCTGGCAGTGACGCGAGGTGTGGACTCACGCATTGAAACGGTCACTGGACCATGCAACCAGTAAGGTAACGACATAGGCGGCCGCATACGGCGGTACAGTCATCAATTGGGCTTCGAGATCCTCAAACTGGTGCTTCAGTTAGCAGCCTGATTGCAGTCATGAAAAGACAAGATATTCTAATTTACCTTTAGACCTGCCACGATGGAAGGGGTAAATAGCGACAAGCTCGAGAACGGGGTCGAAATTCCGAAATATATCTGCATCACAGGTTAGCTCTGGTGCAAGAAGACTCCAAGAGATGGGTTTAGCTTGCGAAGTAGTGGCACCATAGCCTCCACTCTAGCAGTGTTGACTTTGCCTCTTCCCATGTTAAAGATTTGCCGCTGCCTTGCGAGCCTTCGCCAGCGAGCCGCTGATGGGCTAAATCTTTCTCCCTGGCCGTGAGCCAGGTGGCAGTCTCGGGGTAATCGGGTAGAAGGAACCAGACGAAAAATGCCGCTATGACCGTTGGCAGGCCCTCGAGAAGAAACAACCACCGCCAACCTGACAGACCTCCAATCTGGTTCATGTGTCCAACTCCGTACGCGATGGCACCGCCAAACGCTCCCGCCAAGGTAGCGGAAGCCAGGATAGTAGCCACGCGGATAGACCGTTCGTCTGCTCGATACCAGAACGTCACATAGTATACCAATCCGGGGAACAAGCCTTGAAAAGGAGCGTGAGCGACGGAACGGTGAGGTCAGGAGGGCAACAACTGACCAGCCTCGAAGACGCCCAACAGAAATCGAACAACGGTGACAGACGCGTAGCTGTGCGTGCCGCTGAGGCCCATGGTTATAGCTCCCCACGCAAGCATTAAAAATGCGATCCATCGACTCGGTCTCAGTTTTTTAAGAAAGTAGTTGGAGGGAACTTCGAAGATGCCGTACGCTACGAGGAAGACCATAAGCGCGATGGTATACTGAAAGTTTGTCATGCTGGTCTCTGCGAGGAGATTATTGCCGGTCGATGAGTTGAGAACCTTGGCGTTTCCAATGCCCGAGCGGTCCAAGTAGCTCAGCAAATAAATCCCCGAAGTGAACGGGACGATTCGGACATCTTGCTTCCTGAGTAGGGCTCTCTGGAGCGCAGGGTCGATGTTGCCCGATGCTACGGAGTGATCGTGACTCAAATGCTTTTACAATTAGCAAATGGCTGAAGGGAAAAAGTAAAAGGCAGAGCGTCGCTACCTCCTTGATTGCCTCGACATCCTCAATCTGGAGGGAGCCGAAATGTCCATCAGGTGCTTTGCCGTCTGCCATTGCAGACACGTTGCGTTACAGATGGTTAGCTAATCGTCCGTAGAGCCGACTAGAGCAGGAAGGGAGAAACGCAAAGGAGAACAAAGATGCTTGACTATTATACCGCCATCACAAACCAACTATTTGTATCGCATTTCTGCCAAGGCCCCTGTTGGCCGCGCAGCCAAATGGTGGCTCGGCATTGGACATCGGTGGTTCTCAGCCGACGTCGGTGCGGCACCGCCGATGGGCAGTTGGGCACTGGCTCCCAGCCTCCCCACGGGGCACATTCTCGCGGGGGCATCCCCAGCTCCATCGACAACTGCCGGTCCACTCCGCATCCCCCGCAATGTTGGCGCCGGGGATGGGCGGCATATGTAGCTGTCTGATCCGGCGCCTCTCCCGGATAGAGCAAAGGTCTTGCAGCACAGCGGGGCAAGCAAACCGTGGGGTCTCGGAGATGGCCCGCCGAATCCACTGTCCTCGTGCTCGTGTGTGTCGGCGCGGAGCTTCCATTACTTCGGGGAACGGGCAAACTAAGAGCAAGTGAAACGATGGCGATCGTGCAACTCGATCCTACGAGCGCCAGGATCAAGGGCCGATATGAGGGGAAACAAGACTCGTACGCTGTTAACCCCGGCGTCTTGTCCAGTGACGGTCTGTTGGACCCTGAGCGTGGTTGTCAAGAAAGTCTCTCAAGCCGTCATGAAGATGCCTGCTGGAACCCGCCAACTTGCAGCAGCCATTTGCCCAAGAGTATCTCGTCATGAACAGCCCGTCGCCACGCAGCTGGCGGGATTGACAAGCCGCATGGTACAGCGGGATGTGCGCATACGTGGGATATTATACAGTAATTTACACCAAGAGTGTTACGACTCAAGTCGCACGGGTCTGTTCAGACGCCAGACGCGTGCATCGCCATCCGGATCTTCACGCAGCGTTTTCACTAGCACGCTCGCTGAGCGACTGTCTCGCGTACCTCTCCATCTCTTCCAGCCTCTGGGTCAACGCGCCATCGTACGGCGGCGACTCCATCATGGCCATGACAAACGGACCCTGCGCACCCCACGTGCATCCATGCACGTGGTCCCGGATCTTGACCACAAGATCGCTGACCTCGTCGTCGTCATACAGGCCGGCAGAGTTCATCTCCTGCAGCACGTCTAGCGCAGAGTTGGCGTCGCCAAAGCGGTTCCAGTGCATGCGGGCGAGCCGCGAGTAAAAGGGCGTCGAGACGCCAAGCACGTATGACGGCAGGCCCAGCGCTTTGACGCGTGGGAGGATCGCAAACGCAAACGGCGAGGGGCGATCGAATGCGGTGTCGCAGAGCGCCAGGCCGGTGCTGATGAAGTGAGGGTACAGCGGTCCGTGAACGTCCATGGTGCGCTTTTCCTCGTCGGCTCGTTGCTGAGTTGTGAGCGTGCTGTCGGCAGAGTCGGCATCCAGCGCCGACTGCTGGTTCCTTGCCGTCTTTCGTTTGGTCGTTGCGTCTCGTTGCCCTCTTGAAACCTTGCCCTGGGCGTTCTGAACAATGCCTAGCTTCTCTGGCAAGGAAAACACCTCCTTTTCCATGGCCTGCCAGAGAGCAGCGTCGGTGTCGAAGCTCTTCATCAGGGCGTCCACTCTCTCGCGCTCCTCGACCCTGGCCCGGTCGTATCGCGCGCGCTCCTCCCACTTCTTCTCGTCGGCCTCGTCTAGCTCCAGCATTTGACTCTGTCCGGAAGTCCCCGGCTCCAACTCATACAGCCCCAGCGCAACCTGGGCCGCGTTGCGCAGTGATTGCGGGTAGCGCCGCAGAAACTTGTCTCGAAACTCCGTCACACGAGCCTGCTCAACAATTGACCGCGCCATGCCGTTTGACTGGCCGAATGAGCCAGAGAGATGTGCTTCTGGGCTGTCTGCCGGCGATCCGGCCACGCTCTGAAAGGTCGCATCCGCAGGCGAGGGTCGCTTCTTGGCGGCCGGCATGCGACCCTGGGCGATTTCGTCAAAGATGCCCTTGAACACCTCCGCCTCCGACGGCGTGATCGTAGACTGCTGCCGCCCGGGGACGTCGCCCAGCTCATCTTGCGCACCTTCGTGGGCCCATTCGAAGGGAATGGCGTTGTCGTGCTTGGGGGTTCGGCTCTTTCGCAATGCGTGCGCTTGTCGGGCCAGGGCGAGTACGGGCTGCGCCGCAAACGCCCGCCGCAGAGTCCGCGTCTGGTACAGAAACGGGAGCAGCGTGGGCGACATCTTTTCAGGGCCAGCGGTGGTCTCTGAGGCCGTCCATCATAGGCAGAGGACGAGAGGCGCCCTGAAAATTGGATGCTGGCCAGGAAGCGACGGCGGGTAATGTCCGGCACTAAACGCGCCGTGGTAGCCAACGCGTGACTTCGCGCCAGAGTCAATTCAACACGCGAGGCGTCGCGTGCCGCCCTGCTCCAGTGCTGACAGTTGGAGCAGCTCTTTTTGCCAGAACCCGCACAACTCCTGTTGGGCGTGCCTTGCAACGCCCCAACACTTCCGGTGCCGTCATCGCCCTTCATTTCTGTGTCACCCGAAAGGCAAACTTTCCTCCGATCAAACGCTGCACCACCGTCATCATGCCCGTGAAGAAGGAGGCGGAGATGAGCGCCTTTGAGCGCAAACGTTTGGAGAACATCGCTGCTAATCGGGCAATCCTCACGGACATCTCAACGACTGCCCGAAAAATAATCCCCGACAAGAAGCCCGCTGCCAAGTCTTCCACGCCCAAAAGGAAGTTGCGCGCCGAACCCGTGAAACGCGAACCGGCGAGGCCGACCCGCACGAGTTCTCGCCTCGCAGGGCTTGAGGCTGACTCCGAGGATCTGAAGCGACGCATGGCCGTCGATATCGAGCACGATATCGCTAAATCCAAGGCAAAGAAGATGCGGTTTAACGAGGACCTGGCCCTGGGCGACGTCGTGGTGGAAGSAAGGAAATGGGGGAGTGGCGTCGACGGTCTCAGGAGCATCGTCAGAGGTGCGGAGCCTGGCATCCGCACGTTTACGGAAGAGGATGTGAAAGAGACGACGGACAAGAGCCTCAAAGACTTGCGGTTGCGAATGGGTGGCCTCAAGCTCTACGAGCATTGGATGCCCATTGGTAAGCTCCGTCTCTTGCTGCATCCACCACAGCATGCTGACCGCAGAGCCCAGACATAAAGATTACACCGCAAAGGGTATATTCCCTAGGTTTCCACCCTACCGAGGAGAAGCCGATAGTCTTCGCCGGAGACAAAGAGGGCGCAGTGGGCGTCTTCGACGGATCTCAGACAGCTCCCGAGCTTGACGACGACGATGAGACGGCTCGGCAGCCAGACCCCGTCATATCTGCCTTCAAGACGCACGCCCGGACCATTACGTCCTTTGTCTTTTCTCCGACTCACGCAAACACGGTGTACTCGTCCTCGTACGACTCGACAATAAGGGCCATGGACTTGGAGAAGGGCGTCTCGGTCCAAGTGTTCGCTCCGTCGGACGAGACGGACGACATGCCGCTCTCCGCCCTCGACATGGCAGCTTCTCAACCCAACTTGCTGTTCTTTTCCACGTTAGACGGCGGCGTTGGGCGGTACGACATACGGGCACCGAGATCCGAGGAGATCTGGATGTTATCCGAGCAAAAGTTAGGGGGCTTATCCCTGCATCCCCTGCAACCTCACCTGATTGCCACCGCGTCTTTGGATCGCACCATGAAGATCTGGGACTTGCGGAAGATCGTCGGCAAGGGAGACATGGGACACCCTGTTTTGCTGGGCGAGCACGAGTCTCGTCTCTCTGTGTCGCACGCGTCTTGGAGTGCAGGCGGCCACGTCGCTACCACCTCGTATGACGACACTATAAAGATCTACAACTTCTCAGATGCGAGCACCTGGAAGGTTGGCCACGACATCGGGCCGAAGGCCATGGAACCAGCGACCAAGATCAGCCACAACAACCAGACGGGGCGCTGGGTCACAATCCTTAAGCCGCAGTGGCAGAAGCGACCAAACGACGGCATCCAAAAGTTCGTCATTGCGAACATGAATCGATTCGTCGACGTATTTGCGTCTGACGGCAGCCAGCTGGCCCAACTGGACGGCGAGGGCATCACCGCAGTGCCAGCTGTCGCACACTTTCACCCTACACTGGACTGGGTCGCGGGCGGTAACGGAAGCGGCAAGCTGTGCCTGTGGACATGAGGGGCGATTATTTTGCGAGTACGATATGAACGACGCGGCGGGCGATGGAGGTTTTCGGTTTGCTTCGATGCCACAGTGCTCTTTGGACACTGCGAGCATCCGTCTCTCGCAGCGGTTAGCATGTGTTCTTCAGGCGCCTGGATATGGCATGCGTGGTTGTGCATTGTTGCGATTCGGTTTTAGAGGCAGCTCACGAGGCGTCCTTTGGTGTCATTGGTAGGCGAGCAGTCAGAACGCGAGGATCAATACCATCGGCAGGCGGCTGACCAGAAGGTAGACTGGGTAGCTTGACAATGTTGCCGATAGGAGATATCCTTGACGGGGCTAGGGGCACAGTGTCGAAGAGCTTAAAAGAGCATTTCCATGCTACCACATCTGTAATATTGCAGCTTCCTTTTAGCTGATACAACGGTGCCTCTCTCATGGAATACACATCTTGGGTGTTTGTGATTTGGTGAGCAGGTGGAACATTGATGAGTGAGTGTTTGTCGGAAATCAATGCTCAGGGAACACAATGAGTTGAACTCGTAGTTTAATTCTCCCGGGTCGTACGGCCTCCATTGCCACGCCGTATTTACACTTCTTCATTCCTTTCCCTGTTCAACTCGACCAATGATACCATCTCGCACTTTAGTCTGAATTGCCCAGCATTTCGTGCGCAGGCACCAAACCGGCTGGGGTCCAGACACTCTAAACAACACTGCTGCCACTCTCGCCACAGCTGTGCTGCTTCTCAACAACCTTGGCCGTGCTCGACCACTCATCAAAGCTTCTCAACATTTCCCTTCTATTCTTTGGGTTGGCTGTCGTCTTGTTCCTCGGCGGGACCCCGTCCAAGCTCAGAGCAAATTGCGCGGCGGCATAGCCGGCACCCTTGGCATTCACCTCGATGGCGTGCCAGTCAATGTTGTTAATGTCGTCGCAAGGCTGGTGGTAGCAGACATCAAAGGGTTCTCCGGCGCCTGTGAACAAACCACTACTAGGGATCCCTAGTTGAAGGAAGCCAACGTAGTCGGACGAGCTCCCAAACTTGCTGCTTGTGTATCAGTGGCTGTAATTACCTAATGGGAACAACTTGGGGAGTTGAGGCTTACCCGTAGAAAGGTTTTACGCCATTTGACTCGAGATAGTCGAAAAGAATGGCTCCGCCAACTTTATGGGCATCATTGTCAGCATAAACTGCAAATTGTGGTTGGGCGCTGCCTATCATGTCGTAGTTGAAGTAGAATCGAATCTTGTCTGCCTCAGCTTCAGATAGCTGCGAGGTGTAGTAGAGAGAGCCGATCAAGCCGCTCCTAGTGCCACAATTAGCAGTGCATCCAACTTATGGCAAAGGACGCTTACTCTTCTGCTCCCCACCAGGCGAAGCGGACCTTGTTTTTGAAGCCCTTGTATTTCTTGAAAGAACCCATGATTTCAAGCAGTGCGGCAGTGCCACTACCATCATCGTTAACGCCAGGGCCTGGCTGAACGCTGTCAAGGTGAGCGCCTAGCATGACAACATTGTTCGGGTCTCCCTCCTTCGTCTCTGAGATGATGTTCCAGCTCGGCCTCTCCTCGGCAACCGAGTCAACGAGCAACGTGACCTGAAGATTCTCTCCCGAAGCCAGGCGCTTGCTCCATCCCTGGCCATCTTCTAGGTGAACAACGCCAACGGGAACTATCTTGCCGATGTTGTCGGCACCGAGGGTCGCTCCAGATATATTGCCAGAGGTCTGGTGATACAGGACGGCGGCCAATGCGCCATGTTGTTTAGCAAGTTTGAGCTTGTCGGAAATTGCACAGCTGCCGCGTTTAATAAGGGCAATCTTTCCGGTTGCGTCGATTCCTTTCCATTGATCTTCAAAGCAGGCAGATCCGCGTGCATCATCAACAGGCGTGTCGGTAAGCGGGGCCGTGACTCCATTCGGCAAAGGCGTCGCGGTGTTGTACATCAGCGTAACCACATCGACCTTTTTCCCGTCTGGACCAGTGAGCGAAATCTCTCTCGTGGTCTGAAAGAGGTGAGTAAAGGGCTGAACGAAGGTATCCATTTGTTCGCCAAAACGTTTGACTGCGCGCTCAAGGACAAAGTCCATGGACGCGTTGAAGCCGGGCAGGCCGAACGCGCGGTTCCCTCCATTGTCGCCAGCAATCTTGTTCAAGTGCCAGAGCACGTTGTGCAGCCTGCGCAAATGATCAGCAATCGCGACGTGGACGTCTCGCTCTGGGAGCAGAGGCAACAACGAACTCTTCCACTTTGATGTCATCCGCTACTTGCTTGGGCGTGAGCGGCGTGGTACCGATGACCCCCGCAGCAAGCAGTGCCACGGTCAAGGCCCCGTGGAGGATCTTCATGGTGACAGGGGATCAAACTTCCTAGGTGTCCGGCAGGGCTCAAGCGTCCAATTGAAGTATGAGAAGGAAGAATCTCGGCCCTGAGTGTCAGCTCCAGCTTCCACGCGGCGGGTTAAATAGCCACGGGCACGACACCGGCCGGCACCGGCTGGCACCGGGGCCAGGCTTGGTGCATCGATGGCAGCATTTTAAGCTTATCCACGCGGCAGCACGGAAAGGGAAGCTAAGAAGAAGCTTATCGTTGGCTGTTGCAGAAACGGCAGGTCGCGAAGGTGCGGGGAACATTGGCGGCAGCATCTAGATCGCGACGATGACAACATCCAGCCAGGGGCGGATGCGGAACACGTCATGCGTGGCCTGAACTCATAGGCGGGCTCTGTGGGGTTTCGCGGTCATTCTCCGTCCTCGTACGAAAGTACCGTTCATCCGCATCTCTTCACCGCACCTTTCGTAATTTCCGGAGCATCTCTGTGATTGCCAATCAGTCTTGGGACCTGTCGGGAAGCTTCCGAGGCTTGAAGGATTCATGCACGATCGCTTGCGTGCTCGATGTTGTCCCTGTGTAATACGGAGGAGAGCCAACTCGGATCGGCCGATCGACGAGAGGTACGGAGTACAGACACGAGTTCGGCGGATTACAGTGACTCCACTGATTACGACGCAATACAAGTCGCATTGGTTGCGTTACTCCTGGGGACTGGCTCACCTTGACGGCCGTTTTTTGCGCCCAAATGGCATTGGCGATGAAGGCGAGCGGTTTCTTCCTCGTCCAACAATATAACTAATGGACACGCAAGCGCCCTATCGATTACTCACTTGGTTTCTTTTTTTAATTTCTTTCGGCCACAGATCCCTTGTGGCCTGCGATGGCGGAATATTCCAGCGTGCAGCCATGCGGTGTTCATGGGAAGCATTCTCGGCCCTGAGCCTTTTGGTCTGGCTGACGGCTCGTGTCGGCTCGGCTGCGCAGCTCGAATAATTTGTCTACGCTTCGGGGAAGCCCTAGAAGCGCTCACCTCCGTCGGTTCTGCCCGGCTGCATATCCCGAATTGTCGCGCAACGATGGTAGATTCTCTTAGTTGAAAGTGACGGCGGGGCGAGTGCCAAGATGAGTACGCCGAGCGCATCACTCGCTTCCTCCACACAATCAACCAAAGCGTTTGCTTCGGCGCTTCGAGGCAACCGGCCACGCACCCTTTTTCGAGAGTTTTCCGTGGGAAATTCCAACCTCGTGCGCAAGATCCAGTTTGACGACGATGTTCAGTGGATCGTGAGGTTGCGGATGCCTCCAATGCCGGACCAGGACCGCGAGATGGTCTCCTTCGGCCCGGGAAGATTCTCTTGGATATGCAGTCCGAGCTTGCCATGAGTTTGTGCGGTGAGCTCCCTCACTACCACTATTCTTCTCTCGCGATACTAAGCCTTTCCAAAACCAAAACATAGAGATTCCAATCCCAAAAGTCTACGCTTATGATCTATCTGAACGACCAAAACGCCGCTGGGCACCCCTTTCTATCATCGGATATAACACGGCAAAGGGGGAGTCTCGAACCTATCCTGGCGACCACGAAGGCATCCCAGCGCAGTTTGAGGAGAAATACTGGTGCCAGGCCGCCAAAATCATGATTCAGCTTGCCTCAATCCGGCTACCAAAACTCGGCTCTGTCATTCGAGATAGCTCGGACTCGCTCGTCGCTCTACCGCCTCCCATTTTTGATGGGCGTCGCATCGCCTGCGCTGTCCCTGGAGTTGCGGACGCACACCCCGCGGTGATGGAACGGCCGCATCTCGGCCGGCGATTTACCGAGGTTGTCGAAGACTTCAGCTTCAACCCCTCGCGGCAGGGCTATTTGATGAAGACGCCAAACAAGACTGGAATTGGCGGACAGTCTGTGCTCTGGCTGGGCGGATGCCTCCATTGCCCAGCAGGCAGGGTGCCTTTGCTGCTCTGCGTATCGGGCTGCCAACGGGTTCGAAAGCATCGCGTCACCCGCCGTGACAAGACACAGTTACAATTCACGCACAGGTATCGCATTTGGCTGTTCGGACCGCGTCGGCACGACCCCCACGCGTGCTTGGTGCACCCAACACAACACACACTGGCACGCGTGCGGATGCGAATGGTCAGTGGTTGCCTGGTGCTCGTGCTATTGGCTAGGATGCGTGTAGCCCCCGTCCTTGTTTTGGGCACAATGCTGGCCTCGGTCAATAATTGCCTTCGGCTTCTCCCAACGGCTCCTTCCCGACGACTCACAGAAGGACGTTGGCCCAAGACTGGTGTGACGCGCCGCATGAGGCTCTCGGTGCTGGCATCACGGCGACTTGTGGTGTTGACTGGGCGGATGTTGATTGGAGGCCAAGCCTGGCGCCGAGTCCCCGCACTTAGCCGCCCCCACGACTACTCCGTATTAGCTGCCTAGACGCCATGGGATTTTCTGATCCATCATACTCGTACGTACTTCGCACTGGGCGACCAGCCAACCCGAGCTGCGCATCCGGTGCAGGTCATATATGAGATGCCCTGTTCACATACGTTGGGGCTGTGTTTTCAGGCGTGCTGTTTGGCGTCGACCAACGTGCATCGCGGTGATACCTTTGTCGAGCGGGGTAGAGCCAGCTCTGCCTGGACATCCCAAACACAAATTTTTACAGTGCACGGCGCGCTCAAGCCAATTCGGATCGGCGGCACGGGTCGCGACGTTGCCGTTGCTCGCGGTTGCCGTTGCTCGCTCTTGCTACCGTTGCTTGCTCTTGCTCGCTCTTGCCGCTCTTGCTCGCTCTTGCTACTGTTGCTCACTCTTGCTACCGTTGCTCGCTC
>LFRF01000041.1:0-16349 GCA_001189435.1 Tolypocladium ophioglossoides CBS 100239 | reverse complement strand
TGTTGCTCGCTCTTGCTTGCTCTTGCCGCCGTTGCTCGCTCTTGTTTTCTCGACGAGGAAATTGAGGCGCCTGGAAAGCCGCCCCGATTTCCGAATTGGGTTTAGCGCACTGTGCGTGTTTACAATCGTGGTGGCGCGACGTTGAGCGGGCCACATGTCACCGCGTGGCACGGACGAGCCAAAGCAAGTTCTGCCTTTCACCAACTTTCACGGCCTTTCGCCCTTTTGAGGCTGTTAATATGTGACGGGCGGAGCGCGCGGACACGGGACCGTGCGATGTACGAGTACGTACCATTTTGCCCCTGCTCCACCAGGCCATTAAAAGCCGTCAGCGCGCCGCGTCGAGGATCCTGTCCTCACCCTGCCATCGCCAGCAGCATCCAGCAGACCCTCTTCATCAGCCACTCATCATATCGCATACCGGTCAGCATGGAAGAAGAGATCAAGAATCTGAGGGAGCAGCTTCGGAAAGAGCAATCGCTACGCGAAGAAGCAGAGCGACGACAGGAAGAAGCACATCGACGACAGGAAGAAGCACAGCGACGACAGGAAGCAGCTGAAGAGCGCCTCAATGGATCGGTGCTCACGCAATATCTTGATCGCAGCCACTCGATATCTATCCTTCTGCAAGTCATTACCGACCCATCCTCCACCACTGGGGGCGTAACGACGAAGCCTGAAGGACGACTGTTCCCCAACCGGATTGTCCCATGGGATGACTTCATCTCTAAGCAGGAGGAAGTCTGGCAGTCACTCTCCACTGTTCCGTCCTTTACTTCCAAGGCCGTCTTTCCATCGCAAAGCCAGCTAGACTACGTCCAGTCTGTCCTGAACCCCGTCAGCTCTGAGGAAGGACTCCGAATCTTCGCATTCAACTTCCTCGAAACTGCCGTTCAGAAACTGGTCCAAGCGGCATGTGACGACCCCCAACTACGCGAACGCCTTGGTTTACAGGGAACCATTTCATTTGAGAGCCATACCAACCTCGGTGATGCTGCCAGCATATCCTCGTCAATGAAGAAACTGTCCATCGGCGACGGTAGCGAGGGTCCCGGACGCGGCCCAAGACCCGAAACCCAGCGGGTACCAAAGCCGAAGCCAGCGGTAAGAGGCAAAGTCGGCATCGCTGACCAATTCTGCATCTACCGTCGGCACAATGCCGTGGACACCGCTGTCCTTGCCATCGAGTACAAGCCACCGCATAAACTCAGCTGGCAGGAAGTGCGTGTGGGGTTGCAATCGGAGATTCAGCCCGAAAGAGACGTTATCGGTCAGCACGGCACCGACTTTGCCTTTCACTCAAGGGCACTTGCTGCCGCGGTCATCACACAACTTTTCTCCTACATGGTGAACAAGGGTCTCCGCTACGGATACGTCTATACGGGCGAGGCTTTGGTCTTTCTTTACATTCGCGCACATGACCCAAGCGTGGTGTACTACACTGTTAGTGTGCCCAAGGAGGATGTCCAGGATGACGATGAAACCCGGCTGCACCAAACGGCTATAGCACAGGTCTTTGCCTTTATGCTCCAAGCCATTCGTGCTGAACCGCCTACCATGGATTGGTATGACGGGATACCCAAACTCGGCATCTGGGAAGTCGAAGTTGATCAGATGGTCAAGGATATTCCTAATAAAGTGCGAGAGGATGGAAAGAAGGGGAGGGAGAAGGACAAGAGCTTCAAGCCACCGCAATGGAAAGGTTTCATGCGGTCGCCGATACGTACCCGTTCCTGTAAGCCGCAGGGCACCACAGCAAAGCCTCGGGACGGGGGCGATGACGATGACGACGACGATGAAGGGACCGGCGGCAATCAGGATCCTGGAACTCCAACACCGACACAGAGACGGCAGCGTGGTCCCAATGCAGCGAGCTCAAGCCGCAGGGGTGGACGGGGACAACAGGCAAGACAGGGGACTGGGCAGGAGAAACAACAGACAGAACAGAGCGAAGGGGTCCAGGGCAAAGACGCACCAAAACCGCACAAACCGCACATACGCGACCGGCCTTTCTGCACGCATAAGTGCCTCCTTGGACTGGCATATGGGGGACGCCTTGACAAAACTTGCCCAAATGCTCAGGACCACGGGAAGAACCACCTGGACAGAAGGGAATTCCTTCGTCTCGTGCGTGCCCAGCTGGCTTCAGACCGTGGCGCTAATGCCGATGCCATAGCGATGGGCCGTACAGGCGCTGTGGGGTCGACGGTGAAAGTGCGGCTGTCCTCCCACGGTTACACACTCGTCGCCAAAGGTATGGAAAGGCACAATGTCGACCGTCTACAACATGAAAACAAGGTATATGAGCACCTTAGGTCACTCCAGGGAAAGAAGGTGCCAGTATGTCTGGGCACCTTGGACCTGGTCCTCCCCTACTACCACGACGGCGGCGTGTATACCCACTTCCTGTTCCTTAGCTGGGCCGGGTGGCCTGTGTGGGTAAGGGCAAAGGACATTGGCCAGTCGACACTCACGAGAGGCGTCACCACGGCTTATTCCGCCATACACAAGATGCGCGTCCTGCACCATGACGCAGCACTGCGGAATATTCTTCACGATGCCGAGACTGGCAAAATCATGGTCATAGACTTTGAGCGATCCGAGTTCTTCGACCGGGAACCTCTCGCTCCGGTCGGCGTCCGCCGGCTGAACGGTCAAGGGAAATTGGCGGCGTCGCCTGAAAAGGGAGGACAACTGGCGAATCACTTTGCCCAGGAGGTGGAATTGGCTCTATGGAAGGTCTCGGATTGTTTCAAGTAAACGTACTTGGTAGGAGATCGCGACCAAGGGCATGCCATATATCTTAGACCCTCTCTGTTAAGACTCTCATTTCTTCAGAAGCCCAGGCTGTTCTTACAGTGACCCACCACAAATTACGAGTCAACGCAAAGGCAGAGCCCAAACGAAAGTGTACCTCTGGATGTACCAGGACCAGGGTTGTACAGTGTACGATATTGCACGTCCGCACTATATTTCCGGGCTCACTACTCCGTACGAAGTACCTAGCCTCRCCTCGATTGCTACGGCTCACCCTCCATTGTCAGAGCTCGCCTCGATTGCTTGAGCTCACTGCAACTGAYAGTAGSCAGCTTSGGGCTCGCACGGTAACGGGGAGCCTGGTACATCCAGAGGTGCACCTTTGGACTCTGCCTTTGTATGCACGTATCCTTATTTTCCCACCCAAACTTCAAACTTAATTCTAGAGCCTAAACGAAGATAACTAAGAAGAAGAAAAAAAATCTAGGGCTATTCCCTTGGGGCTATTATATCTAGTAGTGTTTTTCAATATTTCGCATATTTCAATAGTTTGTATATCAGCCATAAGATCAGATAATCGCTACAAGCCTCGCGGTCGTCGATAAAACCAGCAACTCCAAGAGGTCTATACCTCGACCGCGGCCTCGCACAGCCGCTGGATCGTGGTGTTGTTCTTTGGTATATCCGAGAGCTCGGGATAGCGTCCGTGGATTCGGTCTTTAGGTAATTTGACGGAGAACCCACGCACCGAAAGGAGCCTGCTTGCACGTCCCAGAGAGACCTTCACTCAAGTCTCTCAGGGTCAGCAATCACTCAAAGGGGCGTATACTCACTCAGACCATCTGGTCAGGACTCCAGGCAGCCTGTGCAATAACTTGGGGAAGAAAGGGCGCCCGTAGGCATATCAATTCTACGCGGCGTGGCTCCGTCCGTGGACTAGATGAATGGCATGCTTCTGCTCGACCCGGGAGCGGATGTGAACGCTCCGCCCTCACCGACCGCTGGCCGCACCGCGTTGCAAGCCGCAGCGAACGGCGGGTTCACGACAATTGCAGAGCTCCTGCTCGACCACGGGCGGACGTGAACGGCCCTGTAGCGAGGTACAAGGGCCTCGCCGCGCTGCAGGGAGCGTGTCGGCAAGGCAATCCGGAAACGGTCGACACCATCCTCCAGAAGGGCGCCGATGTCCGTCCATGCGCTGGGAGGCCAGTACGGCGATGGCACGGCGCTGCATGCCGCTGCCGAGAAGGGCCACGTCGAGATTGTGAAGAGGCTGGTGGCGGCCGGCGCCGATGTAAACGCGTGCGGTGGCAGGAGAGGGCAGACGCCGATTCAGAGCGCGGCGACGGGAGGCCACGAGGAGGTTGTGCAGTTGCTACGGGCGCTGGGCGCAGTCGGCAGAACCGGTGGAGGTTGCTTCTTGTTCTAGACTATGCTGCTGGTGCCATGTACAGAAGTGACGTGTGCCACGTTGGAGGTCTGAACCCCGTCGGCGTTGGGCGACTATTGAGGCGGCCGAGCAATGAGCACGTCAGCGTTGCCCTCGAGCGTGAAATCGCCATCCTCAAACGGAATCACGACCGTCGAGCCCTTGGCCAGCACCAGGTTCGCCCCGGCTTTCGTCGCCAAATGCGCGTCACCCTCGAGCACAATCAAGATGGCGAAACCGCGGCGGCAGTGTCCGATACCCTTGACCTGCTGCCGTTCGATGACAAAATACTCCTGCGACTCAGCGGGCAAGACGCTCTCAGAGACTTGCCCGTCCGTCACCAGCCTCGCCACCTCGTCCTTTGTTCGCGCCCTGGTGTCCACGGCCGTGAGGGCCGTCGCGAACCCGAGCCCAAGATGGCCGTGTTTCTTGCCATCAATCTCGAAGCCGCGCCATTCACAGAGCACGGAGAGGTCCTCTGGCTCCTGCACCTCGGCCACCATGATGCCCTCGCCAATGGCGTGCAGCGTCCCCGGCGGCACATACACGGTCTGGTGCGGCACGACGTCGATCTTGTGCATTCTGTCCAGCAGCTCGCTCCCCCTCTCGGACTCGACCAGCTCCAGCAGGTCCTTTGCGTCGATGGCCTCCCGCAAGCCGAGCCAGACGGGGCCCGGCGTGAGGATGTACCAGGCCTCGGCCTTGCCATGGCTTCTCTGGAGATGTCGCGCCGCCCAGTCGACGTGCGGATGGGCGTGCACCGGGAGGCGCTGGCCAGCGTCGAGCAGCTTCACCAGGAGCTTGGTGTCGGCGCCGTACTTGGCGACGTGGTCGGGGCCGAGCCATTTCTCTGGCTCCGTGGCCACCGCGTCGGCGAGCAGCGTGCCATCCGGCAGGCGGCTGCGGCCAATGCCGGCGCGGCCGTTGCAGCAAGTCGTGGAGGGGATCCAGTCCTCGGGCTGGTGAGAGGAGCACGGGGCAGCGGAGCGGAAGGCCGAGATGCGCGCCCCGCCGGCGTAGAAGTTGTCCGGGGGCTGGTTGGCGGGGAGGAGGATGGGCATCGTGTCTGGATCAAGTGCGGATCAAGAGCTTGTGCCGGCGGCGATGTCGAGTTTGACGAGCGTCACGATGTCAAAGCCTGTCGGCAGAGCTGAATACCCCTTTCGTTGACGGAATGGCTGGATGGTGCAGCGGCCGATTTGGGTTGCTGAAGCTGGTTAAATCCCCTTGCCACGCGCGGAAACCCGTCCTCGAAGCAGGCAGCTTCACCGGGTCATAGGCGCCCCGGCGATATCGGTGACGGCGCCAGCCGGACCCAGACGAGGCTTGCGCGTTCGTAGGCGCCTTCAACTCCTGCGCCCAGTTTTAATTGCCAGTTGCTGCACAGTCGCACATGACCACGGGCAACTCTCACCCTTGCCGGGCGACAGGCCCCCGCCATGGCCCCAGTGTCTGGGGAGACCGGCATCGCCTTGCCAGCCGGCAGTTGGCCTGTCGCTCAACGCAGGGTGACTGTGGTTCAGGCGTGCAGCTGAGGATGCTCGGTCGGCCCATGAGCGCAGGATGCGCATGCACTCGAGTGGAACGCCCGTGGACGTGTGGACGGACACGAGCGGCAGGAATAGAAGGAAGCGAAGGAGCCAGAGGCGGAAGCAGGCCCTTGGTTTGTCTATAAAGAAGAGACACAGCAGCTCGCAGTGTCGACCCGGCAAGCAGAGCTCCGTACAGCATCGGTACCCCCTTCGGCTTCCTAACCACGGCCGATCATGGAGGGCGGCAGACAGCTCACATGGCTCGACAAGCTCGAGGAGCAACGCAAGTCCACCGGCGGCCCTCCAGCACCGCTGACCCCCGACTGACGCGGCCACAGTCCACGTCGACGTCGACTGGATGGACCCCGAGTACATCAGGAGCATGCCCTTTAAGCCCCATGACCAGACCAGCAACCAGCTCTGGGTCGATATCCAGCTCGGCCACGAGTCCAACCGCGAGCTCCTACTCGAGACTACCAAGGCGCTGAAGGGCCAAGGATGGCTGGCCATCTACAACCGGATGGTGCGGCGACAACCGTGTGTGCTTTCGTACATTTGCGCTTCTTGCTGACGTCCACGGCCCGGCCCCCAGTCCTGCCTCATGTGCCAGAAGAACATCGACCTCATCCAGGAGCGCGTCCTCCTGCAGACCCTGCCCTCCAACGCCTACAGCACCGCAAAGACGGTCGAGCACGCCCTCCAGTACGACAAGGAGTTCGCCCGCGCGGGCATCGGCCGCGACCGATACTGCATCAAGATCCCCGCCACGGGGCCCGCGCTGAACGCCGCAAAGATCCTGTCCGACCAGGGCATCGCGACGCTGGGCACGGCTCTGTTCGGCCTCCCCCAGGCGGTTGCGTGCAGCCAGGCCGGGTGCACGTACGTCAGTCCCTACTTTAACGGTACGTCCCTACTTTAACGGTACGTCGTCGGCACGCGAGCCCAGGGCGCGAGGACGAGGCTTACCGCGCTGCAGAGGTGCGCGCCCACGAGGACCGGTCGTTGTGGGCCGACGTAGAGGACCCGGCGACGGAGCATCCCATGTCGGCCCGCGTGCACAACATCCTCGAGACGTACCGGCGCCTGTACAAGGAGACGGGCAAAGAGCAGCCGCTGTTGAAGAATGCAAGGTACCCAACCACTCTCACGCTGCGTTCACGGCGTCGTTCCAACCCTTCCGTAGCTTCATCACCGTCAAAGAGGCCATGGCTGCCGGCGAACTCGGCTGCCACTCCGCGACCTTGCCTCCCGCCATCATCGACGAGCTGTCCAAGCTCCCCTACGACGGCACCAAGCAGCCGGGCGCCGCCGTCCCGAAGCCCGAGCACGTGTACAAGTGCCCAAACCCCACGCCCGAGCGCCTCAAGAAGCTGGCGGCCACGGATCTGCTGGCTGCGGCGGGATACGACAGCAGGCTGGCGAATACGGACGTTGGCTACCTTGCCCATGGCGGCGCGAAGCTCGACGAGGCCATTGCTGCGGATCCCGTCGCCGCCGCGCGGCTCGCGGATGCGCTCAGGCTGTTTACGGAGGCGGAGGAGAGGAGCAAGGCCAAGATTGAAGCGGCAATGAAGCTCGTATAGATAGATATATTGGCCTGTTTCTTCACTGGTCTCGTAGTACTTCGTAACAAGCAGCCAATGGGGCTCCGAAATCATGATGCCGTCTACTCCTTCTCCTCGACGAATGCGTGCTGCATCTCCATGCCGCTGCCAGAGTACCCGCACTTGACGTAGAAGGTCTTCTTTTCCGGGTCGCAGTTGAGGATGCTCTTCCTGCAGCCGACGTTTCTGGCGACCGAGTCGAGGGCGTTGATCATCCTGAAGCCCAGGCCCTTGCCCTGGTGGTCCTTGGAGATGCAAATCTCCTCGACATGGCCGACGATGGAGCGGTTCTGGATGCTGGCCGGGGTGTCAGGGCCGTCTGCGGCAGGCGTCCACGGACGGACAGGTTCAGTCTGGACTCACAACTTCTTCTCGACGATGACGGCGCCCGTCCCGACGATGCGGCCCTGGTGCTCGATGACGACGTAGTAGTACGGCCCCTTGCCGTTGGTGTCCAACTCGTCGTACCGCTCGTTGAAGTCGTCCACGGTGAGATTCCCCATCCAGGTCAGGTCGCGGAGGCACTCCAGGAAGCCCTTGGCGTAGTCGCCCTTGGCTAGCGGCCGCACGGTGAAGCCATCGGGGAGAGAGGCAGCGACCTCGGCGGAGATGAGGGATGCGGGGAAGAGCGGCCTGGGGGCAGCCATGACTGGAGCTGTGGTCGCAGCAGGTCCTCGGAAAAGCGTTCGATATCGGGGCTTGCCGACTGCACGGGCAACGTCGACGGCCGGGGTGCGAAAGATTGAACCCTATATAATCATGCCGCCGCTTAGTCATGCTCGCAGCCGTCCGTACGAGGACAATGTAGACGCGTGTACTCTCCATACCTCTGCTGCCGAAGCTTCATGCGTGGGGCTGGCAGTGTTATCTTGAGGTTACGTTACTGCTCCTTCGTCGGGTTCCCGCCTTCAGGTGCTGTGTTTAGTCTAAATCGGGCAGACCACTTCCGCATTAGGCAGTGCGCGCCGGCCGGCCGCCGCAGCGCAAGCGACTTATGACCGCGACACAACGAGAAACTGCCGACCGACAGCTGCCAACACCACAAGAGGCCGTCACCACTACTAACTTTATTTATTGCCCGAGCCCCGTCACCGTCATTGAGCCAACTCTCTGCCTCACCCGTGACTTCAGTGACAAATGGAGGGGCCGGCGAAGAAACAGCGCAGCGGAAACCTGCAGCCGTGTGACCAGGACTTTTGGCTGGCACAGACTTCGACGGAGTACGGAGAAATCTGCGGCGATTTAAAGTACCCGAGGATCCTCGGCACCCCCTGCCCGATTTAGCCCTACCTGCAGCAGCGGGAAGAAAAGGACGTACCCATACCGTGCCGGATTAACCTTGCAGCCGGAGCCCGCCCCATAGCCCACAACGCCCGAGGACGTCAAACGACGAAGCCAATCAGCGGAAAGACGCTTTCGACATTGGCCAATTGCAGAGTGGTATATTAAGCCGTTGGTTGTGGTTGCGAGTCGCACGGGCCACAGCAGCTGGACGTGAGCACCCTCACGTTTGTGGGCGTGAAAGGGGTCATGGTTCGTGATGCGCCTCACCTCTGCCACCCCGCTCTGGGGAATTTTTGCCATTCGTCGAAACTGGGAATCGGTTGTGCTGGTGAACAAGTACTAAAGCAGAGCAAACGTCTTCTCAGGAAGCCAGCATCGTCTCAACTTCTGGCCATTTAGCTTATTGAATTGGACCACTGCGCACTCTGTGCCTCTTGACTCCCAATGGCAGACCACCTCACTTACATCGGCTCCGGCCCGTACTGCTATGCCAACTCGCTGGCCATGATGCTCGGCAAGGGCGCCCCGTCGCCAGCCGTCCTCGAGTTTGCCACCTCAAGCCCGTTTGGCATGGAAATCATCGGCGGCAAGCTCGTCTTCTTCGATCCTTACGGGTGGGAGCCAGCCTCGAACCTCGGCTCGGCCCTCGCGGCGGCGGGCTGGGAGTCCACCCTAACCGTCGGCAAGGACGCCGACGATGCCCTCGCGCGCCTCAAGGAAGCACTGACAAAAGGCCCCGTCTTCGTCGGCCCCATCGAGATGGGCCACCTGCGGTACCAGCCCGGCATGAACGGGCCACTCGGCGCGGACCACTACGTCGTGGTGCTGGCCATCGACGAGGCCAGCGCCGAGGTCGAGCTACACGACCCGCACGGCCACCCGTACGCGACGCTCCGGGTGGCCGACCTGATGACGGCGTGGAAGGCCGAGTCGCTCGGGTACGGCAAGCCGTTCATGATGCGCAGCGACTTCCGGCAGGTCGAGGAGGTGTCCGAAGAGGACGTCATCCGGCGCTCGCTCGCCAACGCGCGGCGCTGGCTGGCCATGGAGGGCGTCGACGCGCTCAGCATACCGCCCGGCTCCTCGGGCAACGGAGAGGCCGCCTCCCGCCTGGCCGCCATGGTCGAGGCGGGCCTCAGCGGCGACATGCGCGCCCACCTCACCTACTTCGCCGTTCGCGTGGGCGCGCGCCGCCTCGCCGACGCCGCGACGTGCCTGGCGCGTGTTGGCGGCGACGAGGCTGCGCGAGTCGTCGCGAGGCAGGCCAGGCTCGTGGGCTCGCTGCAGCATCCGCTCGTGGTGGGAGACAGGGCCAAGGCGGCTGCGCTGCTGCGGAGGCTGGCGCCGACGTATGAGGAGCTCAAGGTTGCGCTGGGGAAGTTGGTGGTGTGAGTCGTGGGGTCGATTGGGCAGCGCCAACCACCTCCGCGAGTCGCGACAGCCGCCCGTATGAGTCGTATCACATGCGCTGGTCGTCAGCGACAGGCAGCACAGCACTTCATCCACCATGAGCGTGACCAGCAAGGGCCACGGCAACGACGGCTTTCCTCTTGCATGTTCACATTTCCACCCTTTCTTAGCCAGCTTTGTTCGCACTGCTCGGTAGTTGAAGTTTCGCTCGTCAATGGACCGTTTCTGGCCTGTGCCTGAGACGCGCCTCTGCCTAATCGGCGCCAAGCCTCGGGTGTCGTCATTGGTTGATTGTTCCGCAGATAGGCTTATCGATAGGTTTTTCAGGACCCCAGGCGGAGGTTTACAGCGACAAGGCGGCGCCGCAAGCGCTAAAATGCCCAGCCGCGGCCTGAACCTAAGCCCCCAGCAGACCCTTACAGCGGCAAGCCCACTCAGGCAACCCACCCACGACTCGCTGAAGGCGGGCACCCAACCCAGATCCGTGGAACCTTCCCCGAACCTCACCTCACTTGTTCATCCCGACGCCCAAGGTCAGCCCGAGACGATCATCCACGATACGACCTGCGTGAGGCCGCCTCTCGAGTTGCCCGGCCCTAGGCACCGCCTCCTCGGCGTGTCGAGAACCTTAACCCTGCCTTCCCGGGCGCTGCCTGGCGCTGCCTGAGTGCTCATCTCCTCGCCCAGCTCCGCCGCTCCCGTTAGCAGCGGCGCAAGCATTCTTCTAGCCACAGCTACCGACGTATTGACAGCGCGACGCAACCTTATTTCCCCAGCCATGGCGTTCCCTCCGGACGGCGGGCCTGCGAGCGGCGACGACGCGCACAAGCGGGTTGGCCGGAGGCTGCAGAAGAAGCGCCGTGACGAAACCTCCCCGACGGTCGAGCTCCCGGAGCCGCTCAGGGACAGCGACAGCGACGAGGAGACGTCCCCAAACGACGTCGCCTCCACACGCGGCGGGCCCATGTCCGTCAATATGAATCAGAGCATCTTCGGCCTCATCGCAGCCGCTGGGTCCAGGGTCGACTTCAACGAGCGCTTTGACGACGGCAGCAGTGACGAGGAAGACAGCCAACAGTCGGCACACGCTCATGGCCAGCGCGAGGACTTGTCCCAGACCGTGATTCTCCGACCGTCCCCCACAGATGACAACTCGAAACGCGGGCACAGAAAGAGGCTCTCGGGGCACAGGCTGCTCAAGTCCATTGCCGAGCTGCCCAAGCGAAAGCACAAGGCCAAACGCGAGTCGAGCCGTTTGTCTGCGCCGGTTGCCCCGACCTCGGACGAACAGAGCGAATCCAGCGAACCGTCTCAGTCCCCAGCCATCACGATACAAAAAGATGACAACCGCTTGGCTCCGGTTATGAGCCGGATGCTGCAGGCAAGGGCCGAGATGTCGAGCCGTCCGAGCTTCGATCTCGAGAGGCGCTCCACGGAGCTGAGCCGGACAGACGGCGACGACGACAACGACGACACTACGCCGCTCGCCAAACGGCTGATGGAGATTTTCCAGTTTGACAAGCCCGAGCAGGTGATAGAAGGTACTTGACTAAACTCCCGCCACTTCTCCCCAAGGCACCTCACTCACTCGGGAATCGCAGAGTATCCTTGCTGGCTGCTGCAGAGCGTCCTGCTCCAGGGCTTTCTATACATTACCGCCAAGCACATTTGTTTCTATGCCTACCTTCCCAAGAAGGCCGTGAGACACGCCCACCACCCTAGAGTCCCTCTGCCGTTTGCTGACTCCCCCCGCAGAATGTAGTTGCAAAATCCGGCTACCTCTCCAAGAGCGGCAAGCGGAATCCCAAGTACAACCGCTACTGGTTCCGCTTAAAGGGCGACGTGCTATCATACTACCGCGACTCGACCAACCTCTACTTCCCCCACGGCCAGATCGACCTCAGATTCGGCATCTCAGCCAGCGTCGTTGACAGGGACAAGGACGGCGTGCACTTCGAGGTCGTCACCAGCTACAGGACGTACAACTTCAGGGCCGACAGCGCCCCGAGCGCCAAGGAGTGGGTAAAGAGCCTCCAGCGCGTCATCTTCCGGAGCCACAACGATGGCGACAGCGTCAAGATCTCGCTGCCCATCCACAACGTCATCGACGTCGAGGAAACGCAGATGATGGAGTTTTCAGACACGTGCAAGATCCGCGTCATAGACAACGACGAGACGTATGCCATTGACGAGGTCAGATTCCACGGCCCCTCGGTTTTGTTGCGAGGCGTTCATCACTGACCTTGCCTGTAGTACTTCTTTTCCTTCTTCTCGTTTGGGCGGCAGGCCATCAACGTCCTCAAAATCTTGGTCGAGGATGCGTCGGCCAACCAGGCCGCCGGAAAGGCCGGTGCTGAGCAGCGGAGCGCCAGCATTTCGGCGCAAGCGTCAGCACAGCCGTCTCCGAGGGGCTCCAAGAATGCCAGCCGGAATGATATTCACGTGGGTAAGATCCGCACGATGAAGCTTCCCGAGCCCGTAAAGGCAACGCTCTCCCCCTTGTCGCCTCGCTCCGCGAACCCTAGCCCCCGTGCTAGCTGCGACATGTCGACTCGGACCAGCTTAGACGCCTTCCGCCAGATAGGACGGCGGAGCCATGAAGTGTCCAGCATGATGCGAGAAGAGAGCCCCCGCAGGAGCTTCAGTGGCAGTGGGAGGTCACTAAGTCACAGGCGTCGCGATGACAAGAAGTCGCGCAACATGACCGAGTCGTCGGATTCGAACCTGCAGTCTTCCACTGATGACCCGAGCTACTCCAACTTGGCCGTGTCTGTCGATAACGACCCCTCCGCAAGCCAGATACTCAGGGGCAGCGAGGTGTTCCACAGCCCGACCATGCTACGCTCGCCATCGTCGAGCCAGACCATGGACAAGAAGGCCCGAGGGCCAAAGGAACTGCCGAAGCAGTCTCAACCAGTTCATCCGCACCCACACCACGCTGCGACAACTGGCCACATTGACCAGGGGCAGTTTCACTTGGACTTTGACCCCCAGCGTCCGCCCACGCCGACCCTGCAGAGCATCACCAAGTTGGGATCGTATCCCCTGCAGCGCGCGGGTGCCTTTGCCGACTACCTGAACAAAACCGGCAAGCGTATGAGCTCTCTGCTTGCGGCAGAGTCCATGGGCTACGTCGAGAAGGTGTCGGGTATGTGGAAGGGCGGCCACAAGCACTACGACGAGCCCGCCGGTCTGCGGCCAGATGACGATGAGCTTGAAGAGGACTCGGAGGGCAAGATCCAGACTTCCATGGACCGGTTCCGGGCTCACTTTGCTTTGCCTGAGACTGAGCGGCTTCAAGCGACATACTACGGCAACATCCTGCGTGTCCTGCCTCTCTATGGCAAGATTTACATCAGCGACCGATCGTTTTGTTTCCGCAGCCTACTTCCCGGCACCAGGACGAAACTGATTCTGCCGCTCACAGACGTCGAAACGGCGCACAAGGAAAAGGGCTTCCGGCTCGGCTACTCTGGACTCGTCATTGTCATTCGCGGCCACGAGGGGCTGTTCTTTGAGTTTAGCCAGGTGGATGCCAGAGACGACTGCGCTGTGACGTTGCTGCAGGGCCTGGAGACAAGCCGGTTCCTCAGGGAGGCGGGCATCCTGCAGCAGGAGGAGCACCAGGAGGAAGACGAGGCCATTGCGGAACGAGACGCGTTGAAATCTGCCAGGCAGGGGCAATTCCCCGAGCACGAGATTCAGCTACCGCAGCAGATTGCGTGCTTGCCGGACGCGCCAACCATTCTGCCCGACGAGACGGATGGCTCGTTCCTCAACTTCAAGCCCCAGAATTCCATGAAGATCACCTGCCTCACCATCGGCTCCCGGGGTGACGTCCAGCCTTACATTGCGCTTTGCAAGGGGCTGCTGGCCGAGGGCCATAGGCCGCGCATCGCCACCCACGCCGAGTTCCAGGGCTGGATCGAGTCGCACGGCATCGAATTCGCGTGTGTCGAGGGAGACCCGGGCGAGCTCATGCGCCTCTGCATCGAGAACGGGACCTTTACTCTGGCGTTCTTGCGTGAAGCCAACTCGACGTTTCGCGGTTGGTTGGACGAGCTGCTGGAATCCGCGTACCATGCATGCGAGGGATCGGACCTGCTCATCGAGTCGCCCTCTGCCATGGCAGGCATTCACATCGCGGAGAAGCTCGGTATCCCTTACTTCAGGGCATTCACGATGCCGTGGACGAGGACCAGGGCATACCCGCATGCGTTCATCATGCCGGAGCACAAGATGGGCGGCGCCTACAACTACATGACGTACGTCATGTTTGACAACATATTCTGGAAGGCGACGGCCCATCAAGTCAACCGATGGCGTAACAAGACGCTGGGCTTGCCAAACACGAGCCTCGAGAAGATGCAGCCCAACAAGGTGCCGTTTTTGTACAACTTCAGCCCAAGCGTCGTCGCTCCGCCGCTGGACTTTTCAGACTGGATCAGGGTGACGGGGTACTGGTTCCTGGACGAAGGCGACGAGTACAAGCCGCCCAAAGAACTGGACGACTTCATCAAAAAGGCCAGGGCGGACGGCAAGAAGCTGGTCTACGTGGGCTTCGGGTCCATCATCGTCAGCGACCCGGCCAAGATGACGCAAGAAGTCATCGATGCCGTGCTCAAGGCCGACGTGCGGTGCATCCTCTCCAAGGGCTGGTCCGACCGCATCTCGCCCAAGGACGTTGCCGCCAAGCCACGCCCGGACGAGCCCGAGATGCCACCCGAGATTCATGTGATCAAGTCGGCGCCCCACGACTGGTTATTCCGCCAGATTGACGCCGCGGCGCATCATGGCGGCTCGGGCACGACGGGCGCGAGTCTGAGAGCGGGCATACCGACAATCATCCGGCCGTTCTTCGGCGACCAGTACTTCTTTGCGAGCAGAGTCGAGGATCTCGGTGTCGGCGTGTGGGTGAGGCGCTGGGGTACCAACAGCTTCGGCCGCGCGCTGTGGGAAGTGACTCGCAACGAGCGCATGATTGTCAAGGCTCGCGTGCTCGGCGAGCAGATTCGCAAGGTAGGGATCTCCCACAGGCTCAGCCAGGCCCTGAGCTGTGCTAACAACCCCCGCACCGTAGGAGAAGGGCGTCGAAAACGCCATCCAGAACATCTACCGAGACCTCGAGTACGCCAAGAGCCTGATCAAGCGCAAGGCGGGCAAGAGCGCGCAAGTGGACAATGACGWCGACGACGAGACGGAGGAGAGCTGGACGTTTGTGGGCTCAGACGAGCCGGACCCGGATATGGTGACGAAACGGCTGAGCGAGAGCTACAGCGAGCCAGGGCTAGGCGGGGGAAGGGCGTTGGGGAGCCAGGCGATCAAGGGCCAGTCGTAGTATGCCGCTGACTGTGATGCGACACGAGACTATGAGCTGCATGATGCGGCGGTGGGTTCTTGACGATTGGTTGAGCGTGCTTTTTTTTTGCTCTTGTGTTGGATACCTAGACTAGACGGACGCGTGGAGAGGTAATGGGATGGGTATGATGACGGGACGGGTTGCTTGGGTAATGAACGAGCGTTGTTTTGCATCGATACTTTGGTATAGACTACATAATAGAGATACAGACCGCTAACGACCTGCTCTCGCCCTCGGCGAGCCGATCCATCAGGACCATGTTGTTCCCTATCAGTATCCTACGAGCTTCTTCCCACGATAACCGCGGGCTAACGGACGCGCTCGGCTTGGTAGCATTCGATGCCCCTGATCAAGGCCATTTTGCTAGTTGAAGGGCTACGTTTGATATTAGCGATGCGGCGGATAGACGGTGCTCGGTGGCGGTCCGAGACGAGTGACTAGCGTTGGGGTGCTGTTCTAATGCACTGCTGGGTGTGAGGGCGTCGTTGTCACATCCACCGCACAAMMGCCACATCACATTGATGACTCGGTGTGAGCATTCAGGGAACTAAGCCTTATTGCCTTCTTCTATTGATGAATGAAGCATCGTGGCATTGATAACTCGAGACTCAAWGGAAGCTGCAAATGCCGCATCGCGAAGTCTAACGCYACCAACACGACTAACACGCAGCTAACGTTDAATCACGAGGCAACACAGGCCCCAACGGCATAGATAAAAGGAATCTCTTTTCCGCTCATTTAGCTAGAAATCAAGAGTCTTTACTAGTTAATTCTTTCCCCTTCTTACGCGATACGCGATAGTTATAAGCCCGGTCTGCATGGGTTGAATTAACTATTGTACCGGGATAACGCATACCCTATTCAACGCCTTCAACACTATACCTTTCCACTACTAACGCTAATAAAGATAGAACTCTCTATAGAGAAGAAAGACTCTTCCTAGTTACAAGAGGTTATCCTAAGGACCTCTAGTA
>LFRF01000005.1:1331905-1336905 GCA_001189435.1 Tolypocladium ophioglossoides CBS 100239 | reverse complement strand
CTCTTGTATTGCTAACTAAAAGAGAATGGAAAAGGGATTCCTTTTATCTCGTGCCGTTGTGGACTGTGATGCCGATGCAGCGTTGGCTGCGTGTTAGTGGCGTTGTGGGAGACGTTAGACTTCACGAT
The DNA here is from genome assembly GCA_001189435.1 of Tolypocladium ophioglossoides CBS 100239. Classification (NCBI taxonomy): domain Eukaryota; kingdom Fungi; phylum Ascomycota; class Sordariomycetes; order Hypocreales; family Ophiocordycipitaceae; genus Tolypocladium; species Tolypocladium ophioglossoides. Next base: position 1,336,777 of record LFRF01000005.1, on the reverse strand, counting down.
TGAGGCTTTTGCAACTTCAATTGAGTCTTAAGTCATCAATGCAACGAGGCTTCATTAATTAATGTGATGGATGCAACGAGACTTGATCCCTGAAGGCAATCACCGAGTCATCAATGCGATGTGGTGTTGCGAGGCGTGTAACAGTTGGTTTGCTCGCATCTTGAAGCTGTACGCGGGCAAATGGATGTTTCTATGTTGATGGGCGACGTGAAGTAGCCTCTTTCCCAGACGTGACGTTCCCTTGAAAAGTGCGTAAGTTTCTTCCCACTGCAAATTAAAACGCGCGCTAGGATCGGATCGCACCGCACACTATCTTTAGAGGCCGAGATGAAGCACGACAAGGATGACTGTGCTATGTTGCCACGTGACAAGTGCAGACACTTGGGTGCCAGAATTTGTCCTTGGTCAACGGACCTCGATCTCTCTAGCTTGAGACACCAAGGCTTGCTAGTCGCGGTGAGATTTTCGACGACGGCGTCGCCGTGCAAATGCATGCCGCGTGCTCTTCTGAGCGCCAGCGCCAGCGAACTGCTAGCTATGGCGATCCACCACAGACGACGAGCCAGCTGTCGCGGTCGCCCCCAGGTCCCGCCGCAGCCTTGCTGGTGGCTATTCATGCATGCGACTGCGGCTAGAGTCGAGCGTTCATTGGCGTCCACGCATGTTGTCTTACATACCGGCAACGCCGACCGTCCTGTCCGCTCTAATTGGATGCCACAGCGATGTAGGAGTCCTAGAAAGTCCGACTTCCCTCGAGTTCAGCTCTCATGCCCAACAACCCCTCTCCTACCCAACAACTCGCGTCGACGTAGCACGCTTTCCCCTTCGACAAACAATCCATAGACGGCATCTATCACCCTCAGACGAGCCATGGACCAGGCACAGACCGTGCGCCAGACGGGAGACGGCGATGTCAATCCCGTCGACAAGACAGGCCTCTGCTTGTTGTCGCTGGACGGCGGCGGCGTACGCGGGCTGTCGACGCTGCACGTCCTGAAGGGCATTATGGACCAGCTCAACCACGAGCGCGCGGCGAGCGGTCTGGATCGCGTCAAGCCGTGCGACGTTTTCGACCTGATCGGCGGCACCAGCACCGGGGGGTACGTGGGCTCTGTATCAAGTTATCGGCATGACAGACTAACCAGACAGGCTGATCGCGATCATGTTGGGGCGGTTGGAGATGGACGTTGACGAGTGCATCGCGGCGTATAACGAGCTATCAGTAGGCGTCTTTGCCAAGCCGCGGCGCAAGTGTCCTATCAGTTTCTCGAGTTTCCCCGTCAAGATAGCGTCGCGATTCGACTCGGCTAAGTTGAGAGATGCTATACTCAAGATCATTGCTAGCCGAAGTATGCCACGGGACGCGCTGTTCGACGACGGCCAAGACCGGGGGTGCAAGACGTTTGTGTATTCCCTAACTCTTTCATTCGCAGTACTGATCTATCCCAGCTTCGTATGTGCCACCTCGAAAGACCTCAACGGGATTGAGCGATTGAGAAGCTATAGCTACCACGGGAAGGACTTCCTACCTTCTACAATTTGCGAAGCCGCGCTGGCGACGTCGGCCGCGAGCGGGTTTTTCGACACCGTCCAGATCGGCGTCCGTCAGTTCGTCGACGGAGCGCTAGGAGCAAATAACCCGGTCGAGCAAGTCGAAGGCGAGGCGTCAGATATATGGTGTCGCGAGAGCGGCGATTTGAAGCCGCTTGTCAAATGCTTCATCTCCATCGGGACGGGCAACCCCGGCAAGAAGCCAATCGATAATCGTATCGACAAATTCATTTCGGAAACGCTGGTTCGCATCGCGACCGAGACCGAGGAGACCGCGGCGCGCTTCATCAAGAGATGGAGACAACATTACGACGAGAAGCGGTTCTTCCGCTTCAATGTCGAACAAGGGCTCCAGAATATCGGGCTTGCAGAGCACGACAAACGTGGAGTTATCGAGACGGCGACGGGACATTACATGGCCGACGCGGCGCAGGAGTCACGTGTGCGGGAGTGTGTGCGGAATCTGAAGGAGAAGCAAAGTGTGTCCGCCGTGGAGTTTGCTTAGGGCGCTGTAGTGGCTGACACCTTGGTTGCAGGCCGGCCTGGGGAAGGTCTCGGACGTCTTGTAGAAGTAGGTCAATCGATTGCCTTATTCCTAGCTTTGACTCATGGTATATAGGAGTTTAGCACCCTCACGATCATTCGCAAGCATAGTACGTAGCTCCAAGCCTAGCATGGAGCGACGCTTACCCTTGGCAGATAGCTCGCAAGCCGCGCGGTCGGGTTCGCGGTACTTTATCCCGTTCCAAAAGAATAGCAAATTCGTCGGGCGGGCCCTTGTCGTCAAGGCGCTAACGGAGAAGCTGTCCGCCGGCGATGGCGAAGGTCCCCAGCGTATCGCACTCGTCGGACTCGGCGGTGTCGGCAAGACGCAGGTGGCCCTGCAACTGGCCTACTGGGCAAAGGAGAACAAGCCAGAATGGTCCGTCTTCTGGGTACCGGCACTCAGCATGGCCAGTTTCGAGCAGGCGTGCAGGGACATGGCCCGGTTGCTGGAACTAGACGGAGCGGAGATAAAGGATGCGAAAGAGTTATTGCAGCGCTACCTCAACTCGGACGCGTCTGGCCGCTGGCTCCTTGTCATCGACAATGCCGACGACGAAGGAGTGATGGAGGGCGGGGAGCAGGGCATAGAGCAGGGCATATGCGACTTTCTTCCTCGCACCGACCGGGGCTGCATCCTATTCACAACTCGATCTCGACGGATTGCGGTCCGACTAGCCCAGAGCGAGGTGACCGACCTCTCGCAGATGAGCGTGGACGAAGGCAGGGACTTACTGCAGAAGGCACTCGTCGGCAAGCGTCTGCTAATAGACGAGAAGGGTGTGGCAGAACTGCTCGAGATCCTGACCTACCTGCCGCTGGCTATCGTGCAGGCCGCGGCATACCTGAACGAGACGACAGCGTCGGTAGCCGAATACATCCGGCTCCTACGGAACACGGAGCGCGATATGGTGGAGTTATTAGAGACGGAGTTTGCGGACGATACCCGGTACCGCGAGGCGCAGAATGCCGTGGCCAGCACGTGGGTAGTGTCCTTTGAGCAGATCCAGAAGAACACAGACGCGGCTATGTTGCTTAACTTTATAGCGCACGTCGAGTCCAAGGCGATACCGCGGTCGATGCTGCCGGCGCTTGGGTCAGAGCAGAGGATGACGCGAGCCGTCGGAGTGCTCTGTGGGTACTCCTTCCTAAGCATACGAGAGGATGGGATAAATTACGATATGCATCGGCTGGTGCACTTGGCGTCACGGCGATGGGTGGCTAGACAGGATGACGCTAGCGAGCAGAGGCGAGCAGCTCTGGTGTACCTTATAAAGATTTTCTCTACAGATAAGTGGGAAGAGCGTGAGAGGTGGCGCCACTTGCTGCCGCATGTGCTCAAAGCGATTGAGGTTAGTGAGGGTAGAGACTGGGGCGGAGATGAAAGTTATCTTGGGTATTGGGTTGGTGTGTGTTTGCAGGTTGAGGGTCGAAGTCGAGAGGCTATTAAGCTACTCGAGCATGTCGTGGCGACGTACGAGACGACGCTAGCCGAGACGCACCCTNCAGATTGAGAGCTCTTTCTGGATTTTGTGGGTGGTGGTGCATGGCCGTTCTTAGTTGGTGGAGTGATTTGTCTGCTTAATTGCGATAACGAACGAGACCTTAACCTGCTAAATAGCCCGTATTGCTTTGGCAGTACGCTGGCTTCTTAGAGGGACTATCGGCTCAAGCCGATGGAAGTTTGAGGCAATAACAGGTTGAAGTATTACAGGCCTGTAACAGTGGGCCTCATTAAAGATTACCGCTAGTCCAGCGACTTTACCTCCGCGGGGAAGCCCCCATTATCGGGCGGAGGGGGCCCTGAGAAAGGGCCCTGTTGCGGGCGACACCACCTGGAACAGGGAACGCCGTGAACCCTTCATTGGGGGATGGCCGATCCTGTGGCGAGCCTGGGTTGCGCCAGGCCGTTGCAACGCTCGCAAAGGGGTGGGCCTTCACCGAAGGCTTAAGGTACGTGCTAATCCCGTGGGTAACCACGCCTCTGCGACTAGGCCCGATAAGCCGAAGCGCGGGGGAGCCATGGGCGCTGCGGCGCCTATGGCTGGGGCTCTTACAGCGCAGTCGGCGCTGTGGGCCACTGCTGTGATGCCCTTAGATGTTCTGGGCCGCACGCGCGCTACACTGACGGAGCCAGCGAGTACTCCCTTGGCCGGAAGGCCCGGGTAATCTTGTTAAACTCCGTCGTGCTGGGGATAGAGCATTGCAATTATTGCTCTTCAACGAGGAATCCCTAGTAAGCACAAGTCATCAGCTTGCGTTGATTACGTCCCTGCCCTTTGTACACACCGCCCGTCGCTACTACCGATTGAATGGCTCAGTGAGGCGTCCGGACTGGCCCAGAGAGGTGGGCAACTACCACTCAGGGCCGGAAAGCTCTCCAAACTCGGTCATTTAGAGGAAGTAAAAGTCGTAACAAGGTCTCCGTTGGTGAACCAGCGGAGGGATCATTACCGAGTTATCAACTCCCAAACCCCTGTGAACATACCTGAACGTTGCTTCGGCGGGACCGCCCCGGCGCCCACGGCGGCCCGGAACCAGGCGCCCGCCGGAGGACCCAAACTCTTGTTTAATTTATAGCGGCATATTCTGAGTCTCACAAAAAAAATGAATCAAAACTTTCAACAACGGATCTCTTGGCTCTGGCATCGATGAAGAACGCAGCGAAATGCGATAAGTAATGTGAATTGCAGAATTCAGTGAATCATCGAATCTTTGAACGCACATTGCGCCCGCCAGTATTCTGGCGGGCATGCCTGTTCGAGCGTCATTTCAACC
>LFRF01000005.1:1272404-1320461 GCA_001189435.1 Tolypocladium ophioglossoides CBS 100239 | reverse complement strand
TTCGAGCCATTGGACAGTATAATCCCAGTGGCAAGTCGTCGCTACTTCTGCTCCTGCAAGGCTTTCTGAAACCAACTTCGAGGAACGTACTGCTTCACAACGTTAACACGTGTGACGTGGCTTGTCCAGTACTCCGGAATCACATCATCGCCCTCCAGCAGGTGCCATTCTTCTTACCGGAGCGCTAGTGTACGTGAGAATTTGGAGTATCACGGAAAAGACGCCGGGCTCAATTTCAATACGTACAAACACGACGAAGGCCAAGATCAGTAGGAGAAAAATGCGAGTACGCTCTTCAAGAGGTCGCGCTGTGGGGGCTAGTCAAATCTCGTGGCGGGCTCGACGCCGAGTTGCATGAGGATGCCCTAGTCGCGGTCAGAAGTAGGTCTTCAGCCTCGCTAGGGCTATCGTACGAGTCAGATTGCGACAGCGCTCTGGCTCATCTTTCCAGAAGGCCATAGGTGGCGTTCTACTTTTGGACGAGTTCAACACCGGATTGGACACCGACACGGAGAGATCAATGTGGAGCGTAATACGGCGCGAGTTCACGTCGTATACCATCATCTGTGTTGCGCACAGACTCGAGGGAGCCGTTGACTGTGACAAGATCATTGTGATGAGAAAAGGGGATATAGTAGAGGCGGGAAACCCTGAAGACTTGTTGAGAAAAGAAGGGGGTAAGTTCAGAAACCTATGGTAGRCAGGCTCGGTCTAGGAGAAACTGGTCGGATGAAATGAAGTCTCACAATAGGAAGGGTAGTCTTAGGGTTGAAGCTCCTGGCGAGTGTTTGGTAGCTTGATATATGCATTTTAACAATAGCCATGTGTATAGTTTTATGCCCCATGTTTAACTATCCTAATGTTCATTGTTCAAATCTAAGGGTGAGCCTTGAAGTAGGGACAGGCGATATCTGTTCCTCTTGCTATCTAACCAAGAAACCGTGACGGAGGCCACAGAAAAAAGCCCCATGATGCCCCTCGACGGCGAAGAAAGAGTGTGCGTGCAAGAATGTCTTTATACGATGTGTTTGCCGCGCCGCCGGGCCCGTCTGCTGCCTGGAGACTTTGAGTGTCCCCGCCCCCGTTGCTCCAGAACGTGCAGTTCTATTCCCTCCGACTCCTCGATATGCAAATATGGACGCTCAGTCAACTTTGAATCGGCATCAAGGGATTGTGACATGGTGTTAGTAGCTGATCGCTTCAATAAACCCTGCCAGTATTTACACCTTATTGGCGGTTCGCACTGCAAAACCTAATGCAGGCCCAGTCAACTCACTTTACGCTAGTGCACGTTCGGATGTGATGGGTAATTACGTCATGGTACCAATGGAGTAAGCTGTTCGTACCTAGGTCTGGTGCGAGATCGAATTTCATCCACTTGAGAATTAAATTGTGATATCGACTCTGAATTCATCAAGGGGCATCCCCTTACTTGCACTTGGAACAGAGGCTTGCCCAGGACATCTTGATTCTTGGCCCTCCTTGTGGGGTGTTCGTGTCTGGGCGGCTGGGACCCCTCCTTGGTGGAGGTTATGACGAAATCAGAGGCTGCCCTGGCCGTTCCAAGCTGCGGCAGGCAATCAGGGACAACAGGTAACGTGGTGGCGGCCATCTTCGGCCGATCTTGCCGAGCAGCTCATGAGCTCATGTAGCTCATGTACATAGCTCATGTAGCTCATCGCACAGACAGACTTGTACAAAGTAGATAGCAGTTGGCTACATATCGGGAGCAGCTTAATGGCGAGTTAGCTGCTGTTCTTGGACAACGCACACCAGCAGGTTTTTCGCTGATCCTCTCGTCATCATTCCCGTTCTGGGAGACGTCTTGGACGAAACTCATCACCCCAACACCCACTCATGGGCTACCATTCCCACCGTGTACGTAACGGCGCCGTGCATCGCAGCAGCAGCAGCAGCTGTTGACTCGCTCCCTTCGTCCGGGAGTAGCCATGAATGACGAGTTTTCCACTTGAAGTAGTCTTCCGTGATGACTGGCTGACGTTGCTGGCGATGGCGGTTAGGTTTGTTGAGTGGGGACACGGATCCAAGCTGACGGATCCTGGCGCCCTCTCGGGGGTCTCGACGAAGGAACACGAACTCAAACTACTCTGTACATACTTCGTCTCCCCAATCCGTGATTCTATGCACCAAGTCGTCTTGTCAATCAAGGAATCAATTGATGAAGCCGCCGGCACCGAGACAGAAGCACCTCCGCCAAACCATCTCCTATACCATCTCCTATACCATCTCCTATACCATCATCCCCTACACTAGCCCAAGATGAGCACCCTGACCAACCAGCAGTCCTCCAACAGCAGCAAGATCCGCAAACTCGTCGGCCGCCTACGCAGCGCCAGCAACAGCACCAGGACCACGCCCGATGCCTCCACCGATTCATCGCCGGCCGCCAGCCGGCCGCCGTCGTTGAAGCTCCGCACGCCGCGAGACTCTCCGCCTCCAACCTCCTTCTCATCCTGCCGCAGACGCAAAGCCAGCAGCAGCAGCAGTCACGACGCCGCCGTGGCCGCAGCGTCGCTCGGACTCTGGAACGCCGCCTACGACGCCCTCCGCGACAACCCGGGCTGCGTCGGCCTCGTCGTTGCGTATGAGACCATCATCTCGCAGGAGCTGCCCGACAGCCTCAAGCTCGGCGGCGCGAACTCGTCGTTCCGCGGCAAGACGCCTGAGCAGCGCCGCGAGCTGCTGTCCGCCATCGCCGCTGCGGGTCTGCGCAAGAGACGTGGCTCCAAGGCGAGCCTGGCCGACGACGCCTCGCGCAGGGTGCTCGACGCGGCCAAGGAGGCGGTTGAGGGCTTGTGGCCTGCGTATCCCGCGGCGGCGGTGGCGTGGGCGGGCTTCTGCACGTTGACGCCGGTGAGATGCTCATCTGTATATCCTGTGTCGCGACATGCCGCTGACGAGAAGCGACTGAAGCTCCTCCTCGACGCTATCATGCAGCGCGACGACATCCGCGCCGGCCTCGTCCACGTCGTCGGCCGCATCCCCTGGTACATGCACCTCGCCCAGCTGCCCAGCAGCGAGCCCCAGCAGCGGGAGACGCTCGTCCGGCTCTACCGCTGGGTGCTCGAGTTCGAGATGAACTGCGTCTGCGCGACGGCGAGCGCCTGGAACGCGGCGGCCAAGAACGTCGTCGGCTGGGCCGGGCTATGCAAGCTCACACAGACGATACGCGAGGCCGACGACAAGGTTGCTGCGATAGTGAGGCGGCAGGGCGCCGTGGATATGGGGAATTGGCTGCAGCTGAATGCGGACTTGGACCTGTCGTCGCCATCTCTGGCAAATAAAGATGACGAGCAGCTGAGACCTCCAGACGAAGGGAGACAAGATGCCCAGGTCGCGACATGAGGTTCATCTCACCCTCACTTACACGCACGCCGCATGGACAACCTCGTATACCTCACCAACTTTCAGCGCCACCATCTGAGCCCAAAATATATGATCTATATAAAGCACAAAAAGCACTGAAGCGCGAAAAAGTACTTGCGTAATGGTTTATACATTGCTTCCTAGGATAGGTTACAAACAAGTGTCTGTTTTGGTTCTAGTGAAAAGCCCTTTGCACACTGCATATCTTACGATGATTGAGAAACGGTTTCCATCACAGAAAAGTTGTCCGAAGAGCACATATGATACTACCAACAAGCAAACACCTACTCTTCCTCTCCAAGAGCGGATTCGCTCACCAAGCTGCTCTTCTCCGCAATCTTGTACCCAAGCAGCTGCAGCGACGACGCCTGCAGAATCTCGAAGACGGGAACATCCGCCTTGACCTCGCGCAGTAGCCAATTCCTCACCTCGACCGCCACGAGCGAGTCGACTCCGTACGCCGCGGTAGGACTAGCGGTGTCAATGTCCTCCAGCGCGATCATCAACGCCTTGGAAAGCTTCTTCACCAAAGCGTCGAGGACGACTGCCACGGCGTCTGCGATGGAGGTGGCCTCCTTCAGCTGCTGAGCTAGCGAGGGACCCGCGGTTGCGCTCGTATTAGCGGTTCGGGCGCGCATGTTGTGAAGATGCGAGAAGACGGGATCGCGGAACCACTGCGGCACGTCGCCCTGGTTGCGGTCAAAGTCCGCCTGCGTGCCGATGCCCGTCACGATCTGGCACGGCTGCGTCGACGACTTCCTCTCCTCCATGGCAATGTCCATCATAGACAGGAACTCCTCCTCCTSGATCTGCAGGAAACCCCAGCGCGCGAGGTTGCGTCCCGCGGCGCCCTCGTTCTCCGCGACGTAGCCAACCGACTTGATCATGCCGAGKTCAATGACCGTGGCCGGCAAGCCGCGAGAAACCCTACGGTGAGCGAGCGAGTCCTGGAATGCGTTGGCGGCGGCATAGTTGCCCTGCGAGGTGTCGCCAACTATGCCGGCCGCACTGGCGAGCATGATGAAGAAGTCCAGCGGCTGATCCAGCGTTGCCTCGTGGAGATTCCACGTGCCTTGGACCTTGGGGCGTATAACCTTGGTGAACGTTTCGTGTGACATGTTGGCAAAGATTCGGTCCTATGGTAGATGGAGTTAGTACTGGAGAATAGAGCTTTCGCCTGATGAACCTACCTCCAGCACCATTGCAGCTTGAATAACACCGCGAACAGGAGGCATCCGCTTCAGCGTCTCCCCGAGACTCTGCCTGAGGTTATTTGCATCTGTGATATCACAGGCCATGGCCTCGACATCAACACCAGCTTTCTTCAAGTCATCGACAAGGGTCTTTGCCTCGGAGTTGTTTGCTCCTTAGCGAGACAAGAAGACAAGGTGCCTAGCGCCCTGGGACGCCATGCGGCGTGCAATGCTTCGTCCTAGACCGCCAAATCCTCCGACAATCAAGTACGAGCCGTCGGGGCTGAAGCGACCTCCGGCCTTGGCTCTTGGTACCACCTGGAATTTTGTTAGCCTCTGTGATGGACGGCTAGGATCAAATACAAGGCGAGGCAGCTCCCTGACTTACCGGCACAAGGTCGTCATCTCCAGGGACCAGAACAATCTTTCCCTTGTGTTTTCCCGCCTGCATGAATCGGAAGGCCTCCTCGATCTTCGAGAATGGGAAAGTCGTGATAGGCGAGACTTATCGGACGCTTCCGGCCCTAAGCAGAGCCATGGCGTCCGACAGCAACCGCGCTCCCAACTCCTTGCCCTGTCTGAAGATGACCGTGAAGTCGACTGACGCAAACGTGACATTCCTGACGAAAGGCGCCATCCCCAAGCGGGTGTTGTCCTCGATGTCTTTCTTGCCGATCTCAATGAAGCGGCCGAAAGGCGCAATGGCCGACCAACTCGCCTTCAAGGCCTCGCCCGAGAGGCAATTCAGAATAATATCAACACCCCGTCCACCCGTGAGTCTACGGATCCCATCAGCAAAGGTGAGATTGCGGCTGGAGAAGATGTGGTCCTCCGAGATGCCATATGTCGCCATGATGTGGTCCTTCTTCTGCGTGCTGCTGACGGTAACAAACACCTCGGCGCCGTAGTGTTTGCACAGCATAATGGCCGCCTGGCCAACACCACCGGCGGCGGCATGGATGAGGACTGTTTCTCCCCTCTTAATTCGCCCCTGCTCGACAAGGGCGTAGTACGCAGTACAGTAGACAACCAGCAAGGACGCCGCCACGGCAAAGTCCATGTCGTCAGGGATCAGCTGGACCATGCTGGCCGGATTCCGGACCGTGTTGCGGAACGCGCCCAGAGTCCAAGTGTTCACGCGGTCACCAATCTTTAGGTGCGACACGTCCGAGCCGACCTCGGTCACGACTCCGCTGCATTCGCAGCCGAGGAAGTTGTCGACCAGCTGGCCCATGCACGTCATGATATCCCGAAAGTTGAGTGCCGTAGCCCGTACGTCGATCTGGACGTAGTCGGACGGCAGCGGCGTAAGCGCTACTGGGTCGTCGACGAACCTCATAGTGTCCAGCAGCCCAGGCGTGCCAATGTCAAGGGTCAGGGGGCGGCCGGGTTGTTTGAACGGTTCCATCTCCGTGGCCGCACCGCTCCTCCGGCTCCGGCCGGCGATTTCGGCGTTGAGATCACCGGCTTCGATGCACCGCTTGACGTGGACGAGGCCGCTCGTCTCCGAGTACTCAGTGTCGGCGATGTCGCCCGAGGCGGCCGCCCGCAGCAGTGGTAGAAGCATGTCGACGCGTTGCTCTGCAGATAGCCGACCATCTGAGGAAAAGTCAAAGGTCACCAGAGGGAAGGTTTCGTGCTCTGCTCTGAGCGCTCTTGCGAGGCCGTGCATCATGGCTGCGTCTGGGTGAGAGGAGTCATGGAATGCGCCCCTTGTGATCCAGAAGAGACCGTTGGCCGTGTGCAAGATGGTCTTGAGCCGCTCAAAGTCCGAAGGGTTGATTTCCTTGAGAAGTGGCTGTTCCACCTCTGCAGTGCAGATGCATAGCCTGCCAGCGATGTCTACGTCGCTGAGCTGAGAGTAGGGCTTAATGTTCGCTTCGACATCTATGTCGAGTAGTTTTTCGCACAACGCACCCACGAGTGCCACCTGTTCCTCGCCTGGCTCATTCCCAGTCGCGATGGTGACGGGGGGCATTGCATCGCCGGAGCTGGCCTCGCTCGGCGCTTCCACAGCTTCTGCGATCATTAAACGGCCTGCCTGGTCGCGAGGGTTCCGGTGATCCGGCGTGCTCGACTTCAAATCTCCGAACCCGTTTCTCTTCAAGATGCGGATCCAGGTCTCTTCGGTCATCGTAGGCCCCCATTGCCGGAAGGATTCCTCCGACATCCACCATCCAGGCAGGTTGCCGAAAGGGAGGAACGTTCGGTCGAAAACTTGCGTCATCTCGAGGACGAGGAGCTTGCCTCCTGGCTTCAGTCTCTTCCTGACATTCGCCATTGTGTTGTCCATGTTAGTCGTGGCGTGCAGCACGTTGAAAGCGATGACGACGTCGAACTTGTCCGTCTCGTCCCAGCCCTGGGCCTGGGGGTCTTGCTCAATGTTCAGCTTTCTGTAGCTCATCAGGCCGTTCCAGTCGCTGAACTTTTGCTCCGCCTCTTCGAAGAAGCCCGAGGAAATGTCCGTGTACGTGTACCTTTGGAAGCGCGGATACGTGCCGTTGCTGCCACCCAGAGCGTTGAGGATGGGTACCGTCGCTCCTCCTGTGCCGGCGCCAATCTCCAGGTAGTTGAGGTCGGGGCGCTTGTGAGACAGCGCGGTGATGTATCGCTGGAGTTGAGCGTACGAAGTCGCGGTGCCCAGTGAGTTGGCGTAGTAGTTGTATAGGAGATCGTCCTCAAGCATCAGACCCAGGGGTTCAAGCTCGTTCTTGAGGATTCGGGGCAGGTTCCGCCCCATGTGGCAGAGAAGCCGCCCTTCGTAGTCTGTCGACTCTATCTTGCTTATCAAGCCCTCCATCTTGTCTTGCATGGCCGGCGTATCAAACTGCAGCCACTCGGGGTTCTGGTGCTCAATGCTGCCGGCAAGGACCTGTTCCCGATGATGTTTCATGTAGCGGAAGAACTTTTGGTGATGGGGTTGAACAACTTGGTCCTCCAAGACCGTTTCCAATGCTTGGTGGTAGAAAAATGATGCTACCATTTCCAGGCAGGCTATATATTCTGAAGGCACGTCCTTCACTCCCGTCGCCATGAGATCCGCTTCGAGCTGTGGCTTGCTCATGAAATCCACATCGGGCTGCCACTTGGCGTCAAAACATAGCTTTCTTATCTCCTCGGCGTCCTTTGCCTCGCCTGATGCCGCATTGGATGTAAGCGCTGTACACTTGACGCCGCGGATCCTGACCACTGGGGCCTCTCCCAGACAGTCACGGACAGTTATGGAGGCTTCAGCTTCTCGGTAGCCCACGAATGTCGCCTCGCCGAGAGCCTCGAACTGGTTCCCCGCTTCTCTGGTGATTTTGCTAGAGACGTTGAGCTCCTGGATGAATGTAGGCATGTACGGCTCCTTGACTTGGGCCAATGCCGGAAACAAGATCTGAAGAAACGTGTCCATGGTCGCTGGGTGGACGAGGTGTTCATACTCGTACTCGAAGGGCATGACGCTCTTCGTGTCCGGCACTGCCACTTTACCCAGTACCTTTCCAGATCCATAGCTCACCTCGGACAGGTTGCGAAAGGTCGGTCCGTAGTCGAGTCCCGCTTTGGAGAGGTCCTCGTAGATCTTAGCCGCGGTCGTAGTATCTTTGCAGAAGGCTCTGGCGCTCTCAAACTCTTGGTTGCACCGCGCAAGAGACTCTCTCAACTCCCTCCCGCYGTCGACTTCACTGGTAGACTGCTCGTAGTTGATGGAGAGAAGGCCTCTGCAATGCTCGTTTAGACCAGCCGCAGTGTGCGAGAACACTCGGAACTCCTTCCAGATATCCGAAGACGAAGACTTGCTGCAGCTGTTAAAGGGTCTGGCTTGAAATATTATCTCGACACCATTCTCTGTTTGAGGAACCACAAGGGCTCTGGTGATGAGCATCTCGGTGATGGTGTAGCCGGCTACGCTGGCGCTGTTTGCAGGTGGCACCATTTGTCTGGCTGCCTCCAAAGCCATGGACACGTATCCGGCGGCTGGATAAACGATGGACCCTTGTACTTGATGATCTTTTACCCAAGGCTGCTCCGAGAGTCGAATGAAGTTTCGCCAGCGAGGCTCGGCAGGGTTCCAGTCTGCGACGGGGGCACCGATGAAGTCGTTGCGAGGTTTTAGCCGGAAGCGATAGTTGGAACTGAGATGAGACTCGGCCCAGAATTGCTTGCTGTGGTTCCAGGGATAGGAGGGCAGGTCTACCAGGACCTGAGGCCCTTGCCCACGTACGGGCTGCGATGGCTCATTGGCCTTGTCGAGGCGTGCCGGTGCTCCACGAGCCCACAGAGCGGCCAGAGTCTCGAGAGTGGTCTCGCAGGCATCCCTATCACGGACCAGAGCAGAGTAGTAGGAGATTGAACCTCCTTTTGCAAGGTTGTCTGTGGCCAAGATCTGCTTGATCGGTCCAGCGAGGGCAGAGTGTGGCCCAATCTCCACGAGAATGTCGACCGAGCCGGTGCCCCCTTGTCTCTTTAATCGCCTGGGCTTTGCTGACTTTGCGGTGCAAAGAGCTCGCAAGCCTTCCGAGAAACGCACCGGGGAGCGCATATTGTCGACCCAGTACTTAGCATCGAGTTTCACGCCGGCAGTCGACGAACAAGTCACCGTGGAGATCATCTCGCTGGAATATGGGCTCGTGATACCCGGCTCCGTCATCTCCAGATCGGCGAGGGACTTGAGGTACTGGTCGGCAACTTCAAGCATATGGTGGGAATGATAAGCTGTATCCACCTTTAGCCTCCGGGCGAAGATCTTGTCGTCGTGCAGGACCCTCTCCAGCTCTTCGATAGCCGCAGTGTCTCCAGAAACAGTGACATTTGAGGGGCTGTTGATGCAGGCCACCACAACCTTGCCGAAAGAAGAGTCTAGGCGGGAGATTCTCTCCGAGGCATCTTCTGCAGAAATGCCAGCCGCCATCATGGACCCCTTCTGATGCACTCGGGCCGAGAAAATGCCCCTGAAGTAAGCCACCTTGACGGCCGACCTGAACGATAACTTGCCAGCCGCGTACGCAGCTGCTATCTCCCCACTCGAGTGCCCGATGACCATCTGTGGCAGCACACCCCAGTCGGCCATGAGATCAACGAGGGCAAGCTGAACAGCTGTACATATAGGCTGGCTGATTTCGGCTTCGCTGATACGACTGTCGCTCTCGCCTTTCATCAACTCTTCCCTAAGTGACCAAGGGCATCCAAGTAAGCTTAAAGACTCTTCGGCAGAATTAATGGACATTTTAAAGACTGAGTACGTCTCGAGAAGCTCTCGCGCCATTCGCCACCACTGTGCACCTTGTCCTGTGAATACGAAGGCGATACGGGGGACTCGACCAGCCTGCATGTCAAGGCATGTTAGATGGAGAACCGTGGAATTCGGGGAATGATGGCAATGGCACTTACGTCCGAGCGAATCGGCTTTTGACGGGTGCTTTCGAGTTTCTTGATGAGACTGTCTAGCGAATTTGCCACGATGCAAAACTTCATCGCCAGCCTAGACCGCCGCTAGCAGAGCGTGTAGGAAAGATTGCTGAGGAACCGTTGCTCATCAACGTCCTTCCTTTTCCGAAGATCAGCGACGTACGCAGCCGCACTATCCTTGGCTGTGCCCTCTTCATGTGTGGACCACGCGAAGATGCGATGCTGGCTTTCCTGAGCGAGGCTGCCGTCATCGCTCTCATTGGATGCATAGCCTGAGCCCCCAGAGCAAGTACCGTCAACAGATGCTGAGTCTTCCAGAAGCGATGGCAGGGCCGAGGTACAGTGAGAGGCTCTGAGCCCCGCTTGGCGAGGTAATGATATGCGTCATCCATGATAATGTGGGCATTGGTGCCACCGAAGCCGAACGAGTTAATACTCGCTCTCCTTACCCCTGACATTGGCCAAGATGCCAGTTCTGTCGGAACTCGGATCCTCCAACCCTCAAAGTCGATGGCTGGGTTTCCCTTTTCGAAGTGAAGATTTGGTGGAATCAACCCCTTTTCTAGAGCCAACACGGTCTTGATGACGCCTGCCAGCCCCCTCGCCCCTTCAAGATGCCCAATGTTGGTCTTGATGCTGCCGATGTAAAGGCGGCTGTCTTCTCCTGGGCCCCGATGCTTTCCCAGAGTCGAGCCGATTGCGCCAGCCTCGATGGGGTCGCCGGCGGCCGTTCCGGTGCCGTGGGCTTCAAAGTACCCGACGGCCGCCGGGTCACACTGCGCGCTCTCGTATGCAGATGTGATGAGAGCCTCTTGCGCTTCACGGGACGGGAGCATGATACCGGCAGTCCTTCCGTCTTGGTTAGATACAGAACCCCTGATGACGGCACGTATGGTGTCATTGTCGCGAATTGCATCCTCCAGCGGCTTCAAGACAATGGCGGCGATGCCTTCTCCGCGCGAATATCCGTTGGCCCGGTGGTCATAGGTGTGGCACTTGGCGTCTGGCCCAAGGAAGTGGACGTTTGACATGGTAATCATGACATCTGGGTTGAAGATCAAGTTGGTTCCGCCAACAATGGATGTCTTGCTCTCACCGGATCGCAGGCTCTGGCATGCGAGGTGGAGGGCGACCAGACTGCTGCTGCAGGCAGTGTCGATGGTTAGACTGGGGCCTTTGAGATCGAAGAAATAGCTAACGCGGTTGGACAAGATGGATGCTCCATTGCCGGTGGAGACGTAGACTTGGGACTTCTCCGGGTCGTGGTTCAACATCTCGTTGTAGTCCTTGGAGAAACAGCCGACGTAGCAACTCGTGTTGGAGCCAGACAGTTTCTCTATGGGAATTCCGGCATTTTCTGCTGCTTCGTATGCTGATTCCATCATGATCCTTTGTTGGGGATCCATGACACTAGCCTCAGCCGGGGAGATGGAAAAGAAGGAGGCGTCAAAGGCAGAAATGTCCTCGTCCAGAAAATGGGCTGCACGGATATTGAACTGCCGATGCCATGTAAGTACATAATCCGACCTGGCCAAAGCAGGGCTCTCCTTGACATACCGTTCCATTCCGGTCAGGGTAGGGATGATAGAACGCATCGACGTTCATGCGGCTCCTTGGGATCTCACAACGGCCGGACCGCTTCTTTGCGATCATGTCCCAAAGCTTGCTTGGGCTAGAGGCTCCGCCGGGGAATCTGCAGGCCATCCCTACGATGGCGATGGGAGGAAGACCATCTTCAGCCATTGGGGCGGAGGAATACATGTTGCCTATCGAGGGGGACATTGCATCGCCTGGTATCAGAGAGCAAACTAAACGAATGGCATAGAGAAGGAGCCGAGCATCAACTTGCCTGCTAGGGAAGCCTTAATAGCCCAAGATGAGGAATTACCCTCCATTTTAAAATAGAGAGTAATTGAGCGTCTTTATATGTCAATTATGACCCTCGTTTAATGATACGTACGACATCCACGTAAGGAAGTTGTTAGGTCGCAGCGACTAGCACTTCCTCGCCCTCTCGTCTTAGTGTTACGGTTGTACGCGGTCTTCTAGGTTGCCATTACCGCGCGTCGGCGTACTCCGTACTAAAACACGCACTGCTCGATTTTAAACACGCACTGCCCTGCCCAAGTTTAACCACGCACTGCCCAAGGTTAAACACGCACTGCTTGCTGTCGATCGTGCCGGCTTCCCCTTCCAGCTTGATCAAGACTTCAAGCGCGCGCATGTCTCAGTCCTCCCTATAACTACGTATGACGTCAACTTCCTCTGCCGAAAGCTTCCCTTGGTCAAGATCTGCCGGACGTCTTCTTGAGACTGAAGCAACTGAACCCACCGTGCCCGATCCGGGAATTCCGGGGTCTATTATTGTCCGATTTTCGCAGCTCGGAGAACGGTTGTATCGTTGGTCGCGCATCGTGTTTGCTGACGTTTGCCGTCAATCAGGTTAACCCGGGATCCACCCATGCCGGCAGTTCGCTACTTGGAGACCAGCAAACATCAGCAAACGTGATGACCTGACCAACGATACTCCGTACAATCATCCTCCTATTGTCAGAACGAGGATCCACCTATGCAGGTTAGTTCAAGTACATGCCATACCGTCGGGTCTACGAAGTTCTTCGCACAGGTAGCCGAAATATGTCGCGATCATCTAACAGGACTCGGGAGATGCCATGAACGTTCAGCCTAGGTCCATAACGCCACACCATGGGTGAGCACACTACATGCATGGAGTCTAGGGTTCTTCTTCGATCAGCCGTATATTGGGTTTCGGATCCAGGGGTAATAGGTCTGGCCCGTGCTCAACAAGCTCACGAGGGGATTCTCGGAACGCACTGACAAAACCCTCACGCCCCTGAAGGATGAGTCAGGAGCGATAACGATTGCACAGGATTTGGAGCGGTGAGGCACATTGCGCGTGCGCCTGCGTGGAAGAAGCACTACGCGGCGGACCCCATCGAGGAGATGCCGTATGATCACAAATCAAGCTGCCAGGAAGCGTTGTCGCCCTACTTCGTATGGTCGCGTGGAGGGCGAGTAACTAGGATCGGATCATCCGACGGCTAATACGATCGCGGCTGGGCTAGGGCATGCGTTATTATCCAGTTTCCCGGTACTTCGTACGGAGTAGGCGAGTCTGCTGCTCCGTGATCTCCCATGCAGGGGATATGTCGTATGCACGTGTGTACCCGCATATCCTCAGTCCTCATGGTCAACGGCCCTAGCCTTATATTCTTCCGTGTGTGGAGCATTGATATCGTATTTAGTATATTAAAATGGCTCTTGGCAAGCTAGACCATCCGGTTGATTCCTCCCGACTTTGTTATGCCGTTTCCATTCCGGCTCCTCGAATCTGAAGACACCATTTGCCATTAGGCATATTGGGGATAGTTGAAGACTTAATCTAGCGGTTTAGAGTGCCCCATACTCCCCAGTCATTATGAAGGTTCTCTACTTGCATAGAATGGGCACAGGTGCCGAGGTGAGCTCAACGCCTCACCTCCCAAGTTTCAGCCATACACTGACCTGTGCAATCCGGCAGATATTCGAGGCGCAGACTAGTACATCCCCTCTCTTCCGTACTAAACCAGGCGTGGTTCTCGAACCCTCTGGGTTAACAACGTCATCAGGTCCTCTTAGACAGGCGCTTGGAGACCTCCACGAATTCGACTTCTACGAAGGAGAGATTGAGGTGCCGCCAGCCGAAGGTACGTGCCACCGTTTCTCAAGAAATATGGGCGGGAGAGCGGGAAACATGTCTTGGGAGAGCACCGGTTGACATGCGCTGGGTTCAGGTATTAAAGCCGTATTTGACTGTGAAATCTACAAAGCCTGGTTCAACTACGACCCAAGCACGCACCGCAACTCTCTAGAACTCCTCAAAGACATAATCGACAAAGATGGGCCGTTTGACGCATGTATGGGCTTCTCTCAGGGGGCCTCGCTACTTGCGTCTCTGATGCTGTTGCACCAAGCCCACAGTCCCTTCTCGCCCCCTTTGTTCCGCCTCGCCATCTTCATCTGCGGCAGCAGTGCACTCTCAGTCTCGGAGGACACTGGGACTTGGAGTCGCATAAACCCCAAGGTTCTCGAGCGACAAAACAGGAGGATCAAGATTCCGACTGTACACATCTACGGATGCGAGGATCCAGTGTACCAGGAGAGCCTGGATCTCAGGGATATGTGCGACCCACGGGGCAGATTGGAATACAATCACGGGAAGGGACATGAAGTTCCTCGTGCCGTGCATGTTACCCAGGAGATGGCAAAGGTTGTGAAGAAGGGAATGGAGAGAGCCCTTGTGGCACATTAGTCTTTGTGGCAGACTTGTGTTAATAAAATTTGTAAAGCCGGTCGATATCCACGTTGCTATATTTTGTAACTAATGCTGTGCTGTCTTGGTACCGTTGCTGACTTCAACTTTGGAACTCAAATCCCCTATGCCTCAGTTCCTGGCCCTTTCTCTCGAATCTGACGAGTCTTCGCCAAGCCCCTGTAGGCAAAGTAGAGCCAAACTGCTGCGATGATGCTCAGTCCCGCAGAAACCATTAGGCCCTTGAATTGCGAGTTGAATCCCTCCCCGAATACCTCCCTGACCCGGCGCTGCTGTTCCTCCGTCAGCGACCCCAGAGCGGCGCTCAAAGATGCTTCAATAGCCTTAAGCTGCTGCGCGTTGAGGAACTCTGGCAAGTCCCTTTCGAGTCGTGCTTGGATGATTGAGCCAGACACAGCCAAGCCGATGCATCCCCCCAGTGTTCGGCCCATATTGCCAACTCCCATGGCGCCAGCAATGTCCTCCTTCTCAACTCCAACTCTGATCAGGTATACGAGAGCTGACATGAACCCCATGCTAATTCCAAAGATAACCTGATATCCGAATTGGGCTCGTGGCATAGTGCTGTCGATGGGCAGGATGCTCATGAGGGTCGCTCCGACAAGGTTCAGGCAACCTCCAGCCACGACAAACCCCGGTGCCAATAACGGGTGTTTTCCAATCGCGCTTCCGACAAAGACTGAGGTGAGCGGAGAGATGAAGGTCAGAGGAAGAAGAAGGATCCCGGCTTGGGTCGCCGTGGTGTTGTTGACTTGCTGGAACCGTTGCGGAATCTGAATGACGGAGACGTAGAACGTGAATCCGAGAAAAAACATACCCCTGTGATTCAAAACGACAGTTAGCATTAGGATGATATATACGCAATCAGCGGGAAGGAGTGCTTACACGAATGCGAGCACCACCTTAGCTTTCTTGAAAAGGTGGACGGGCAAGATACTGTCTATGCACGTTTTCCGATACGTCCAGAACTGCCAGAATCCAAAGACAACGAGCATAATGACGCCCGTCACCAGGGTCCCTATGATAACTCCACTGTTCCACCCGTACGTCTTGCCGCCCTCCTGCAGCGCGAAGATGAGCGGGACAGCCCATGCAAGAGACAGGAGAGCTCCGACCAGGTCCATACGTTTCAGCGATGATCTAATCTCCTGATTTGATTTCGGGCTGTCCATGAATTTTGCAAGAACTGCAAAGACGAGGGCAATACAGGGAACGCTAGGAGAGGTGAGAAACTTCATTTGGAGAGTGACCTGTTTAGGACTTACTTGAGCCAGAAAATCCACTAGTCCAGTCACGTCAGCATACTTTGCGCTCGTACATGTGTCTTTTCGAGTTTCGGGTTAACTTACCCTCCAAGAGCTGTTATCTGAGATGACGCCGCCGAGGATGGGACCCAGCAAACTCGCCAATGCAAAGCACGAACTCATGACGCCCATACACAGG
Organism: Tolypocladium ophioglossoides CBS 100239; assembly: GCA_001189435.1. Classification (NCBI taxonomy): domain Eukaryota; kingdom Fungi; phylum Ascomycota; class Sordariomycetes; order Hypocreales; family Ophiocordycipitaceae; genus Tolypocladium; species Tolypocladium ophioglossoides. The sequence continues at coordinate 1,304,714 of LFRF01000005.1, read as the reverse complement.
CCCAGCTTCTCCATCGACACGGTCTCGGCCAGGACGACAAAGACGACGGAGTACATGCCAGAGCCGCCTATTCCTTGGAAAGCTCGGAAGACGATTCTGCAAGCACGTGTCAGTCTTTCCGAGGGCCCAGGGTCATGGGTTGCATCGGGCTTGGACCGACAGCTGGATCATCGTCTTGGAGACGGCACATGCAATGGAGAAGACGCAAAAGATGCCGTTTGCCAAAAGTAGAAGCCACTTCGTGCCAAAGGTATCGCTCAGCTTCGACCATATGAGAATGAATGCTAGCGGAGTCCATTGTCAGGGCAAAACATCAACTTCCTTCCCGCAACGTCGCGGGGACAAGACGTGAGATGCTTACCGTTGTATGTCAACAAATACCCCACAACAATGCAACTAGCGTCACTGAACTCCCCGAGGTCGTTGGAGATGTGGACGATGGAAGTGCTGACGATTGTCGTCTCCAGCGAACATAGGAAAAGCGACAGCCATAGACTAGGGGAAAGCGTTAGCACCATGGAGAGAGAAAACCAGCGCTACTTGATCAGGTACCCTGAGAGAACCAGGCCGAGCTTAACGTTACTCATTTGCTGAGGTGGCTTTTTAATCGAACCGTCACTGTCAACAGAGTCGAAGCTCTGGGCAGCCCTGAGCGTCTTCATGTTCTCTTCAGCCATTCTGATGATGAGGACGGGCCGAAGACTGCGCAGACTGACAGGCCAGTCGTAAACGATTATTTCAGTTGATTGCTTAGAATACGCTCTCAGAAACGCTCTCGGGCACTGAATGCGAATTGGTGTAAAGATCGAATGGCTATGTCGTTTGTAGTTGTGACGAAGTCTGGTCGGCCAGGAGAAGACACCCAAGTTGTCACAATGGCTTGTCGTGGAACAGTTATCCCGTTGCGTTAGAGATCCCTGTCTGGCAGGCTCTTTTGACAATATGTATTGTAGGATTTATCAATGCACGTAGCATCCTGCCCCGTGCTCCCGGACAACCCGGGACACTGAACCACGTACTGCAGGATGATAAGCACGCACGAGCATGCTCTACATTCACATTCGTAATCACTGTCGACCACACTGGTCTGTGCATGCTTTAGTGTTTATTATCTCGCTGGGCGCTCTGTCACGTAGTACGGAGTACTCAGTACGACAATGTTAGTTGGGGGCAAACGCCAAGTCAGCACAGACGCGGGCACGTTGAAGTCGGACTTGAGCGAAGCAAGGAGGTCTATTTGTTTGCTCCGAGCTCGTGAGGCTTCAGACACACCGCCGGAACGCACGTTGCCGCTTTCTTGGCGTAACTTATTGATGGTCTCTTGTGAATGATGATCACGAGTCAATGTAAAGTAGGTGAGCAACATGAATGCGGGGAACTTGAAGTGGTATCATGCGTTCGGCGCTTCGGCGGAGCAACAAAAGGCAACAATACAATGTACGCAATGGCATCGCAAAGCCATGATCTCCCTCCGATCAGGCTCCTCCCCGGTCGGCGGACGAGCCCATGCGACCGTGAGGGGGCGAACATAGGCATGGAGTAGAGCGATTTGCATATCCGCTTCTTGCAACCACGAGAAAGGCAGATGGAGTGAGTCGGTGGTTGAGTCGACGAGGCTTCATGCGAGGAGAACGCCAAGATGCAGCACTTGTTCCCTTCAGGGAAGAAATGCCATTTCGTTCTTGGCGTTTCCTCCATTTGATACAAGGTCTCGTTGCCCTTCTCTCTAGTTCTTGTCTGCGCCTGCCTTCTCCCACATAGCGTTTCTACTGCTCTTGACTTTTTATGTATTCAGTCACCTCTTTGTAATACAGCCAGATAGTAAGCAATAATATCAAGGCTACCTCTAATACGGATTAGCTCAAGTAACGAATTCCAAGATTAGTTAATGACGAGCCCGCTACGAAGTACATGCAGTCGTGAGGACGCAGCTAGCCCTCTTGGGAATGGCAGAGGCAGGCACTCGACAGGAGCAGCAATGCCGGTGCTTCTCGCAGAAATCCGAAACACAGTCACCTTGTGAGACAGGAAGCTTCATGCTTGCATGGGGGCCAAGTCGGCGAGAGATGCTTTACACGGTTGCGTTGCCGTTTGCGCAATACGCTTCTTTCACTGCCTCGGCCGCGGCCGCCGCGAGCATTTCTACGGCCTAGGCTCTGGGCGAGCAGACCTGGTCATCTTCTTGAACTGCGATATCCTGTCATAATCTCGACTCTGCATTGCAATCAAGTAGAAGCTTTTACCCGCTAGTCCAATCGCGAGGTCGCCGATTCGCCGACTCTGCTGAGTCCGTCTTGGTCAGCACACTGCCACCATTATTAACCCGACAATGACCTATATAAAAACTGCGGATCTCGCCGTCTATGTCGCGGCATGTGGCATGTCGCCGATGAGAATATTGCCGTTTCCGGGCTTTATACGGCCTCTCAGGGTATCTAGCGGCGGCAACAGGGCGAGGCTTCTTCCGAGCGTGCCGGCACCGAAGCCATCAAGGCATCCCACGACGTTCCAGCGGTGGAATTCACAGACGGCAACTGCCAAGATGGGCAAAGACAAGAAGCGGGATGTTCAGGGCAACGACAGCAAATCCGATGAGCCGCTTCCGCCGCTATCCGACCACGACTTTCGCATCTACAACCAAATGGCCGACAAGATGGACGCCTTTGTACGTCTTCCCCGCCCTCATCATTGCTTAGGCTCAGGCTCTTCAACCTCGTGAATAAGAACCTCACTCACGATATCCAGCACAACCACTTCCGCTCCTCCTGGACCCTCCTCTGGACCGCCTGCACCACCTCCCGCCGCCCCCAAAACATGACCCTGCGGCAATTCCTCGCCCAGGGCCTCTCCTTCGCGGAGCACCTCGCCGCGCACCACGCCATCGAGGAAGAGTTCGTCTTCCCGCGCCTCGCCGCCCGCATGCCCGAGTTCGACCCGCGCCGCGGCGACATGGTCGCGCAGCACGCGCGCATCCACACCGGGCTCGAGGCCTTTGAAGGCTATCTCAAGCGCTGCCAGCGGGGGGAGGAGGACTTTGAGATGGGTGCGCTCAAGGAGAAGATGGAGAGTTGGGGCGAGGTGCTGTGGGCGCATCTGGACGACGAGGTGAAGGCGCTGGGGGCGGAGAATATGAGGAGGTATTGGAGCAAGGAGGACATGATGAGGATGCGCATGTAGGGGGATGCCATGTGTGAGCGAGCTGTATGTCACGACGTCACGATGTCACGATGGGCTGTCAAGATAAGAGCGAGACAATGGGCGAACTGGGAGTATATTGATCAAGAGACATGCGAAATGTATATATATGCCTGTTTTTCGATGACCCTCGAGTGGTCGCACAAGCAAGCCCCCCGGATTGACCGTCTACCATCTTCCATCCAAGGGCGAGAAACATGGAAGAACAGAGAGATTAAGAAGCCATACAAGCAGCGCATCGCATCGTGGCGCAACGTCTGTTCCAAGGAGAATCAAATAGAAAGAAGGAAAGACATGTCCAACCTGTCGTGGTCCGTAATCGCTAGCCCTTTGTCTCGGCCTTGTGGCACGCCGGCGGCCCTATCCTCCCTCTCAAGAGGCCCTTCCAATCCTCGACTGCGCCCGTCAGGCCGTCTCTCGCCACAGGTCCATCATGGCGCCAGCCGACGGGTACGCCGCCAGCAGCGACACCGCAAGGTCGGGCAGTGGCCCGTTGCGCATGCTCCAGTGCACCGTCAGCGGCGCCCACGACAGGTTGCGCGTGAAGCTCTTGGTCCAGGCGGCCCCCCACTGGGGGTCCTTGGCCGCGGCGCCGACCTTGCGCGAGCGCTCGACGAGCAGGCGGCCCAGCTCCATGCCCACGTACAGGCCCCAGGAGCGCACGCTGACCAGCGACAGGCGGGCCTGCGTCGCGGGCGAAAAGGGCAGCACCTTCTTGCTCGAGAGGTAGGCCGCGTTCTCGCAGGCCTGGTACGAGATGAGCGAAATGACCTGCGCGTAGGCCACGACGGTGTCGAAGAGATTCTCGGCCGCGTCCTGCGTCGTCTCGGCCGACTTCTCGGAGCCCGTCTGCTGCTTGGCGGCGCGCGACCTGAGAAGCAGCTTCTTGGCCGCAAAGTACAGGCCCAGCAGCCCCCACAGCCTGCCCATCGTTCGCGTCTCGCTCAACAGCGCCGCCGCGGCCTTGAAGCGGCCGCCGAGCCGGAGCGCAAAGGCGGCGAGGGGGGGCTGCGGCGTCACCGACGACAGCACGACGGCGCTCGCAGGGGGCAGCTTGAAGGCCATGGCGACGAGGCGACGCGCCGAGCGCTGGAGGACGGGCCGGCTCAGCGTCTCGAGCACGGAGCCGCTGAGGCGGCTGGCATATCAGAGGAAGAGCAGGACGACGTCAGCGCCAGCGCGCGTCTGCAGGCATCGGGAGAGGTGCGAGAGGAAGGCATCGGCGTGGGACGGCGCTGCGGCGAGGACGGCGGCCACGGGGGCTCTCTTGCTGGGCGGAGGGAGCGACGGCAGGGCCGGCAAGTCGACGGGCTCGCCCGAGAGCAGCGCCGTGGCGTGCTCGACGTTGGCATCGGGTTCGGGCGCCATGGCTAGACGAGACGGTGGTCGAGGATGGATGCCGCAGGATCGGGCGTCTCGTCAATCACTCGGCTGCGCGGGCGTCGGCGTGCGGTCGCGCGTTGGATAGGGGTTGACAAGCTGACGGCGCGACTCTCATTGGCACTGCCGCTGCGTATAAGAGCGTCCCTTCGGCTGTTGAATCGCAAGTCGGAGAATGCGTGTCCCAGGGCCTGGACGTGACCAACCAGTCGCAGCGCGGCGCTCGGCACTGGCCAGCCCGTCTCGCATGCAGCTGCCGCTGTGCCTCGGCATGCGACCCCACCTCGGGAGTCGGGGCTAAATTATTGCCGTTAACGCGCCGCCGTTGATAAAACGCTGCCGTTGATAAAGCGCTGCCATTGATAAAGCTGCAAGTGAAGATGGAGACGCAGAAACGAGTGCAGGTTTGTATTCTCACAAGTAATATTGACAGCGGGCTTGGGTAGCTTCCCAGCCCGGTGAGCCTACAGAGTGCCGACAACCAACACAATCTGATCTCATAATCAAAGGCCCCGAGTGACTCCGGCCAAAACACGTTGGATTTAGTGGAATGCAAATCAAGCAGCGGAAGCGTGCAGTTGCCGTTACACCTCTTGGGCGATGGCAAGTCGCCAAGTACAGAAGGGGCCCGAGGTTGGGGAGAGCAACGTGACCGACGTCCATCGGCTGGCCAGCCACGGAGCCACGGACTGGTCAGCATGTGGCGGCGCATGGCAACAGCATCTTGGGCTGCACCTCGAGCCCGGCATCCCCAGCAGATTTTGCTGGAGAAAACGCAATCCAAGCGGCATGATCTGCGTCGCGCAACAGGCCAATGCGACATCGTGCCCCATCAGGAGTCTATACCCAAGGATCGCAAGTCCGCATTTCTGTCAGTAATATACAACCTAATCTCCAAGATCGTTGCGCTTGTTGATCGAACAACTTTCGACCTTTGGACGAGATTTCGTCAAGAGAATCGGATCATATAATTTCAGGCGCCTTGGCTATCAAAATGAGTTGCACTCTTTGCAGCACGTTTCGCGAAGAAGCATGTAAACTTGACCGAGAATAAGACGCTTTTGTTTTTTAGGTCTTTCCGCTGTATAGGTCTTGGCGAGCCCCCTTGGCTTGTAAAGGCCCCTTTGGCTTGTAAAGGTAAGATGCGATATGAGAATATAGTCTGGCACATAGGTCGAGGCGGCGTTGGCAATGCCCACTTAGCCACCTTCCATCTTACGGTTATTTAAGGAATTAACGCATCCCCGTTGTCGCCAGTCTCAGACTTGCAAGTTGTAGCAACTCTGGGTGGCCCACGATGGGATTCATCAGAACTGGGAGCTCCAGTGAGCACCTGGCCCGGCCAGCACCCTGGTCCAGGAAGCAACAGAACCTCGTTTTAGTGAAGGGTTATAAGCAAAGCTGCTTAAAGGCGTACGCCTTGCAGCTTTGCTATGTTAATGGGAGACTTTAAGATGTTGCAATCAATCGCTCCGCCACTTGGGCAATTGGCTAGATCTGTCTCCTTCCGCTTGAGGCCTTGAGGCCATTATGATGACATCGCCATGGTGTTGAGGAAGGAGCCAAGTTAACAAATAAAGCGGCACCGCAAGATGGCCCCCCGTACACACAAGGCACAACAAGGCAGCAGAGGCATTCAAATTTATTTACACTATTAAAATATAGTTATTTCCCCCTCGGCTTCTAGAACAGCCTCTAAGCGATCAGGCAACGAGTCATCCCAAACGTTAATTGAGTCTTGGCTTAGCCAATCCCAGGTCTCGACAAGTTGTCTCAATTAGTTCCTGGCGGCTCCGGCAAGACGGCGCCCTCATAGCGTTACAAGGAGACTGCCGCGCGTTTTCAACCGGCGAGAGGTCCGGGCTTGCTGGTTCGTTGTAATAATAGCGAAGATTACAGCGCTCTTTGTATGCCGTGAGCCCTTTGTATGCCGTGACGATTTGGCTGATGTCAGGGCGTTTTGCGGTGCCGCTTTATTTGTCAACCCCTTAGGACCCCCGGCCCTACTCAGGAGATAAAAGAAAATCCTCTAACTATCATGACGATCAAATTCAATTTTATATACGTTGACAATAGACAGTGGGGCTGAAAATTTCACTCGATATAGCTCGGTCAATGTATTATGAGGCTTTTGAGTGAAATGCGGTAGAAGGCGGTTAGTCGATTGCACGGGAGGCGATTAAGCGGTCTTAAAGAGATGATAATGATAATACTGCTCTAAGGCTGCTAAAAGGGTATGAAGGCTGCCTCTTTTTTTAGTGGTATGTATGCCTACGAGGATAAGTGGTAATTACCTACATAACAGGAGTAAAAAGCCCACCCCCGCAGGGGCGCCGTCGGGGGGAAGGGCCCGCCGTGGGCGATGATTACCTCTGTACGCGTGTGTTATGTGTGTTATGTGTGTTGCGATGTCTTCTTAATTGGGTTGTCGGAGGTGGACTAAATAGTTAACCGAGGGAGCAGGCAGCTTTGCGGAGCTGCATCGGCTTTATTATTACTTGCTCCGCTTCGTACGAAGCAAGAATGGGTGGAAGGTTTTCTAGAATGATTGTACGTACTCGTAAACGAAACGGTATCGCCTCCTCCCCCCCTCACGCCCATCCTCCAACCAGGTCCCCGGGTGACCCCGCCGTTGGGCATGCTACTGGGATTCGTGGCAATTGATGGATGGACGGACGTAGGAGAGGTGCCCCAGGCAGGAAGATGGGGCAGGAGGAGGTGGTCATGCCGCGGCGGGCAGCACCATGCAGCATTRTGTGTCTGCTCCATGCGAGTGGCGCTTTGCTGAGCTTGCTCTACAGCTGCCCGCTTCTTTCACAAGTTCCCCCGCGGCCCCCATTCTCCGACCATCTGCAGGAGAGAATGGCTGAGGTTGTTGCCGTGGCACGCTCTCGGCATGAGGCCAGGCGCTCATGCTGTCCACCTTCGCAGCCTTCCAGTACCACCAAAGGAAGAGTAAGCAACAGCAGCAGCCCCTGGATGAGGTTTACTTCGCTTTTCAGCACGGCCGCGTGAATTGCCTCTACGTCCTAGCGGCGGCTACCGTAGCAAGCGATCACTAGCGTATATCAATCCACGCCACCCATGCAGTAWGCATGCATGCATGTATGTAATACTTCGTAGACCTGTTGGTTAACACGCCGGCCAGGCTTGTGGGCTTGTGTGGCTCAGACTTACCCAACCGCGACGCGCTTCCACACCAACGTTAGAAGTCTATACACGAGTACAAAAACTTGCAGATAATCGTAAATGATCAGTGCGTTTGCCTTTCAGTTCCCCCGAAAATAAGCCCGAAAATGAGAGCCTGCTCTCCAACCTTTCCACATCCTGTCCCTCGCTCTCAACTCTGAACCTTCCGCAGCAAAACGAGACAGAGGGGTAAAATATGTATGAACACAACCTAAAATATCTGCTGGCGATTTCACCCCCACTGACACCATTGGCTTGCAGAAGCCTCGGGCAAAACGACGCTTCCAATTGACGACTCACATGTCTGCCGACGATCACGGCCCGAGCCGATGGAGCCACTCCACGAGCGAGAAATCAGGTGTTCCAAGCTATGCGGCGGAGACACAGGATCAGAGTGAAGCCCGCTCATCCGATAACTATAGTGGCGTAGAAGAACTTGCTACAGTTGCAGTAGTGGGCAAGCCGGCGAATTTGGCCCTCATCATGTCGTCAGGACAAAAGGCAAGGGAACGAGCCAAGGCAAGTGACGGACCCAACGAAAGCTTGCCTCCGCCTTCGCCCAAAGGGAATTTTCTTAGCCTTGTTCTGTCGTCTGGGCATCATACAAGGGAGGATAGGGCTCGAAGACGAGTGATAGAGAGCAGAGATGAAAGGGCTGTGAAGGACAATTCTGAGAACGCTGGTGAAGGCAATGCTAAGGATGCTGAAGGTGGTGGCGAAGACTTTGTCGCTCAAAAGTAGAGGCAGGGCAGCCTTACTAGCAGTGCCCTGAACCTTTAAAGTTTAATTTATGATGCAGCATGTTAGGAAGGCCGGTAACAGAAGAACTGTCTGGAAACTCTCGCTATTGTTTAAACCTGACTATTCCTCCTTGGCTTCTGCATCCACCTTGAACATCTTCTGGAGCTCTGCAACATACAGCTCCTTTTCTTGTAGCTTTTTCTCAACAAGCTCACCAGCCTTCTCATGCCATAACCTCGATAAGAGGATCTCCATGTTTTCCGTTAGGCGAAACGAGACAAATATTGGCCGAAGATGCTGGTGAAAGAGGGTATACATGCCGTTAACAGAGTCCAAGCAGTGTATGAACCAGCTAGATTTGCTTTCCCATGCACGTCGGATAACAGTCGAAATGGATCCGTTGGGCAACTTCTGTGCCATTCGCTTCTCTTCCTCCTCGAAAATTGCCATAAATTCTTCACGGGCTTTGATGTAACCCTGTACGTGCTCCTTGTCTCCAACTTCGTCGATACCTAGTCCAGTGATCCAGTATGGCACATCGATCATTTCGGCAGGGCGTGCGCAAACCCATTCGAGATCGATGACAGCCGTGACATTCCAACATGAGTCTACGAGGATGTTGCTCGCATGAAGGTCAGAGAACTGCATGACAAACGGACCCTGCCGTCTATCCCTATCAATGTAGTGATGTGAAAGCGTTCTCATGAGGGTGTGCACTGTCATCTGGTAGCGACAATCTCTCTCGTCGATGACTGCGTTTGGCTGAGCGAGAAATCGGCCATCGTGGAACGTCAGTAAGTCGGAAATGTATGGCTCCACACATGAGTATGTCTTGTTCTCTTCCATGACGCGAGGGGCCCCGTCGTTTTCAAGGATAATGACGCCACAGGTCAACGGCCGGTTCGACAGCGTAATTGACCCGTCTTAGTGGAAGCGCCAGGAGGCGATGCGAGGCAATGGGATGCGCGAGACGGAGAGGATGAGGCGGGAGAGTCCGCGAAAGAGGTTCTGCCGCCGTTGGGTGTCATCGGAATGTGACTGCCATGTTGCAGATAGCATCTGGCCGGTCGTCGGCTCAATGTAGTCCAGAATCACGTAGCCAGTACGTAGAAAATAGTTGGACGGGGTTCGGATGTACTGCGATGGAACTGGAAGCTGGAGAAAGGCACGAAGCTTTTGCCAAATAGCCCTCCCCCATCGGATGTAAAAAGGCCGCCGACACACCTGGGCAAACTGTCACGACCAGGCTGTGAGTGCCTTTACCAGCTCTGGACATGTAGATGGATGACTTACATGGCGGCCATCCGTAAAGCCAAAGCCGAGCAAATTCGCAATAGGCACATCATGGCAGTGTTGTTGCATCCATATGTACGTGGAGACCTCTGAGCTGAGCTTTTCGTCAACAGTGCCAGGATAATGATGCTCGGCGAGCTTATGAGCCATGGGACATCGCATTAGGACTTTGCGTGTCAGGCGACCGGAGTCGTCTTGAACATGGACGGGAATGCAGACGTTGAAGCTGCCGCGGATCCATGTCTCGGGCTGCTGCACGACACAGCGCGCAAATTGTCGCTCAGGGTCGAGGCCAAGATGGAGAGCCGTCAGGGACGAAATTGCGCGCCGTTGGGGTGCGGCCCACAAGTAGCCGTAGAGCTTCTGCGTTGCTGGAAACCACGAGATGTGGTTGATGATGTGGTCTTCGTGGCGGGCGGCTGATTGGAAGGTGATGGGATCGCGATTGAGCAGGGGGAAAGTCGTCGGCGAAGTCGCTGTAGTCGTCGTCATGTCGGCGGCGATTGGCATGCCTTAGTTCAACGAGGTTCTGATAGAATGGAAGGCCCTACTTCGTAGGCGTCGTCGGATTTATTAACATATTAGGGGAAAGTTGCACACGGTGTGAACCTGGGGGTGCATGGGCAGACCCTGCTCGCATTCGGTCCGGAGTATTTGTCGTCCCGCTCCGATATAGAACCAAAGCTCCACGACGAATTTCAATTACATCGTGCCACAGAGCTTGAATATTGGCCCAGAACGACATGCACAAATTGCAATATCCGCCCGACCCAGGCGACCTGTTCTTCTATGTTGGACTGGGTACCGGTTCATCTTACATGCACGGGTAGCGATGCCCCTTTGGGTCCGGTGCGCAGGCTCTTCCCCAGACGACAAGCATCAGTCACCACCACAATTCACATATATTGAGGTTCATGATCAGTACTAATTAACCGCTCGACGGCGCCAGAAGAATTCACTGTTCAACCACCTTCTGACAAGTACGTATAATAGCAACGTCCCGCCATCAGCCGCCAACTTCCGGCCCTCGAGCCCAGCGGCATCCCTGGCAGCATCGGAAATGTGGCCACTCGTGACCTAACGGTACGGCAAGCTCCCTGTTGAACCTCGGTCTGATCGGCCGACAGAAAGGAGACGTTGTCATGACAACTCCCCTTTAGACTATCCGCAGCCTGCATACAGTCCCCGAAAGCAACATCTCTCAAACCTTGTTGCAGATATGACCATCCATGGCCTTCGGGCTGCGGAACTCGCTCTTCATCGCACTCAATCAGCAGCAAAGCAGGCTTCGGTTGCTGGTAGTATTGCAACGAGCCTACCCCCATGACACATAAGAACCAGGGACCATGCTAGAGGAATATTTGTGCCACTGTCCCTTCACCTCTGCAAAATCTCCAGCTGGTCGACAGGTCTAAGTCCGCAACGTAAAGCGTTGCAAAGGTCGAAGGCAAAGGCTACCACATGTGGCTTCGACTTTAGGAAAACTTCATGAACAACAACTTTTGAGAAGATCAGGGGGCTCTGTGGGAGAGGCGGCTCTTACATCCCGAGAGTACGGCCAGAAACCTAGGTAACACTTCACAGACGGGCAAGCAACTACGAATTTCATCGATCATTTCGAGAAACCTGTAGTTAAAGATTGCTTTTAGGTTGCAAATCACAATGATGAATAAACCTATCGTATTCCAACCAGCGAGCAGTTTGTTTCCCCACGGGTACGTCAGGAGCTACACCTAGTTCCAGAGCGCGAAAAGGATCATCAGTCGAGATGTCAATTTCCCGGTTTGACGACGGCGAAGGCACACGCCCGGGGTCACCCGCGCCCATAGCTAYAGAGGAGAGAGAGAGAGGTCAGGCAGGGCACGGCTAGGCAGAGCAGCGGGTAGGCAGAAAGACGGCTAGGCAGGCCGGCAAGAGAGAGGAAAGAAGAGAAAGAAGCATGCCATTCATCTAGCTAGGCAAGAAAAATGGTACAGCTGGCTGCCACGCAGTCTGCTCCGCGGGGTGTTNGCCACGCAGTCTGCTCCGCGGGGTGTTGTCTTCCCCTGCCAAACCAGGTATATCCAGCAATCCTCGGTTGCCTAGGCGAGCTCGATAACTGGAACAGCTTCTGACCACGATCCAACACATCAAGGTGAACAGGAACATCGAAACAAGCAGGAACAGCAAAACAAGCAAGAATGAGAAGACGAGCAGGAACGAGAAGACAAGCAATAACAAGAAAACAAGCAGGAACAAGAAAAAAGGAAATCTGCACTGAAAAGACACATCATTTCCTCCGACGCCTCTTTCCCTGCCTTGATCAGCTCGCAATATGTCTCTTGCCGTCCTATCCAGGATGGTAGTACTGCTGAGAGCTTGCAGACCCGGCCATGCTGGTAAGATCAATGCTCAAGGCTTGCTGCATATCCCGCTGGACCTTAGGCCCTTTGTAAGAATTATCTTTCTTCTTTGGCTTTTTCCATCCTGAATAGCCCTCGTCCAATTTGTCGTTAACAAAATAGACATGCACACCGGATTTTGCATAGCCAGCCGCCCATGAGCTTGCACTAGCTACATCAACCGTGAGGTGCGCCGACTCGTCGGCTGAATTCGTCGAAATATGATCACTTGCACTGAGGACTGTTAGTGAAAAACATACACACTAGTGCTAGTAAAGGATCCTTACGTCACAATTATTTGCTCACAGGGCTGTGTGTCTTTGAAAGGCGATTTACCCTTCACGTCCTATAACAATTGTGAACACGCATTCTGCGGATTTCATTGACGATTCAATGTCTTACCAAATCTCCCCTGTTCAAAGCTGCTGCGAATTCTTCAAGAACTCGAACCTCTGCGCGAAATCTACTCTCTTCTGGAGTGCGGTGAATGTAGATGATTGTAAGCGGTTGGCCGTCAGTAGCAACCGTAGAGACGTATCCTCGCGTAGTACGAGACATGACGCTAGAACCAAATGAAATTTGAGCTGATGTTGAAGCTTGAGGCGCGCTGTCATGCCCAATGGTTAGCCGCAATAGGGCACACCTTACAGGGAGGTCTTCTAGCGAGCAGGATTTAACAACGCTTACCAGTTGAGAGTGAGGGATGCAAGTACAATTCAGTAGCACTGTTGAGGGTACGCAGCACGCACGTCCCAGCATCAGGTGATGTGAAGAGAGATTTGTTTCGACAATAGATGAAGCATGCTGTTCTCAGGGCATGGAGGTCGCAATCCATACAAGATTTTATATCTCCACCAACTCCGAGGCCTCTTGATCCCATGACATTGATCAGGCGCCCTTCATGTGCCAACAGAGTGTTGGCCCTTTCTTTGGGCGAAAGGCCTCGCATTGCTGTCACACCGTTGGCCCTTGCTTTGACAGAGAGGGCCTCGTATTGCTGTCATACCGGTGGCCCTTGCTTTGACCGACAGGGCCTCGTATTGCTGTCTGTCACACTGTTGGCCCTTTCTTTGACCGAGAGGGCCTCATGTTACTATCACGCTGTCCGGCCAAGTTGACTCCAATGCACTGCTGCCCTATCAATCGTTCTCGCCCTACAGTTGGGTCCTTTTTAGCACCATGAAGCACTGCCTCGTTCAATATTGCAAGATGGCTCCAACCCGGTCGCCACTGCTGTCCTGTCAATCGTTATCGCCCTGCAGTTGGATCACTGCCTCGCCCCGACATGTTCTAAATCGGAACCTTTTCTAGCTCCGGCCTCAACCCGGACGCTACTGTTATCAAATTTTAGCGCCCGAATCAAATGTTAGCGCCCGAATCTGTCACTTCTTGGCAGTCGCGTACAAGTAAAAAAGGCACCACTTACAGAGCCCACTAGGAAATGATTGGGTAAGAACGTGTTGTTGCCTGGGCAGGGTCGGGGGACTTGGGGAAGCCATTAGCTAACCATTAGCCGCTCAATTTGCTGGGAGGGGAGGGAATCAAGATGGGTGGCACACGTCTTGAACTCACGTGGAAAGGAACGATAGTGATAACCGACCAGTCGCACATTCAAGGGGCCCCGGGGCTTCCTGACTTCTGACGCATCCCTTGGGTAGTCGTATCCCATGGAGTGCTCTAAGGCTTGTGAGTCACCTCTCGCCCCACAGCTGGCGCAGTACTTTGGCCATTGCGTTAAACGTACTTCGTACGAAGTAGTTGTTGCAATTTGTACTAAGAATGATTGTTGGTACTTCCATCACAAGCCAGCGATCTAGTAAAAAGAAGTATCGGTGATGCGCTTAGCATCTGATTAGCTTTTGCCCCTGTAATCTAGGATCCACAAGCCTTAGAGCAACTCCGGGATGGCTTGTGGGCCCCACAACCCTCCGAGGAGACCAACCCAACGCATACTCACCGTACCGTTGCGATAAATGTACTCGTAATGTAGCAATTTCTACCAACGAGGATTGTTGGTACTTCTATCATAAGCCAATGTTCTATTTAAAAGAAGTATCGTTGATGCGCTAGCTACTGGATTAGATCTGGCTGGTCAAGAGTGATTCTGGGCGCGGGGGGTGTTTGACATGTCCGCAGCGGCAGCAAATGGTTGGTTTTCAATCTCTGAACATGGGCGCTCGTTGTCTTTGTGTAGAGGAATTATTCGGTTCGGAGCATTTGTCGTCCCGCTCCGATATAAAATCAAGCTCCACCCTCCCCTCTGCGACGAATTTTCTCTTCCATCGTGTCACAGAGGTTGAATATTAACACAGAACGGCATGCACCAATTGCAGATTCCGCCCAGCCCGGGCGACCAGTTCTTCTACGTTGGAGGTGAAGCTGAGTTTGAAAATATGCTAAATTACAAGCGACATGGATCTCATCCGGTCATCCTCGGCGACATCCTTCCCAAGCCGTCCACTTGTGTCAGTGACCCGGCTAAAAAGCCGAGGTATCGCATCATTATGAAGCTCGGCTTCGGGGCATTTTGTACAGGCTGGCTTGCTCGAGACCTTGTTGAGAAGTAAGTGACCTTGTGACTGAATGATTTTGGTAAATTAATTATCCTCATAGTCGATATGTTGCGGTGAAGGTGTGCCTAGGGTCAGATACGGCTCACGAGAACGGAGAAACAGAGATTCTGTCTCAGCTTCACGAAACCGGACGAGGAAAGCATGGCTATGAGAGAGTCATTCAACTCTTCGACGCCTTTATTATCGAGGGGCCGAATGGATTCCACGAATGTTTGGTGACCGAAGTAGTCGCCCCCCTAAGTGATTACGATGTCCAGCGATGGTGTTCCTCCGAGACTATACGCCAAATCATAGAGGGGTTTGCCTTCCTTCATGAACAAGGGATAGCACATGGAGGTACGATTAGTAGCATACACCAACGAGACTCAACGAACTGACGGCTTGCAGACCCACACAATGGCAACTTTGGAATTGCTGTCCCAGAGTTGGAGCAGTTCGATGAAGAAGCCATCGCCGAATACGTTGGGGGTCCTGACACCATCCCCGTCGTTCCAATCGATCCATCACTCGCATTGCATTCGCTGCCGCCTTATCTGGTTGAACGTCTATCGATCGTAGGTTTTTTACAAGAGCAGAAGTCTTTCCCTACAGGTTCGGAAATGTCTGTTAGAATTATGGACTTTGGAAGATGTGGGTCTATATCCAGCCTCCTTTCTATGGCTCCGCTGATACTATTGATTCACTCGGTTAGCCTACAGGACGAGTGAGAAGGTCCCGTCGTTGCCAGGAGCAGCACCCTACGAGATTCGTCCCCCAGAAGTCGCAATGCACGACCTCTCCAAAGGAAAAGTGGGCTCTATCTGGAGTGAAGCAGCTGATATCTGGGCGGTCGGDTGTACGGTAGGTAATGCTGCGTGTGCTTGTCATGGTACAGTCGCTAATAGCTGTATGCAGCTGTACCATATAAGACGGGGGGGGGAACTCATTTCGACAGGAGGATCTGCCAACGACAGGCTCTTTCACGCTGTTGACTTTGGTGGACCTCCGCCACAGGATTGGCCCGAACTTTGGAACGACGGTCGCAAAACTTGTCCGTTTTATCCAATATCCATCATCTATTGCGATGGTGAACCCTGTGCTGATGCTTTCCAGTACGCCCCTTCAACCGAGTCAAGGCCTGGGAGGAGACCGAGGCGAACTGCAGTGATGAGAAGAGAAAATTTCTTGACCTGATCAAAAAGATGATTGTGACGAAGCCTGACGAACGGAGTCCGATGGCAGAACTGTTGACTCATCCGTTCGTGCAGAGAAGGTCATCCAATGGCTGCTGACCGCAGGAGGCGACTGACAACTGTGGCTGCTCTGGCCAGGCGGGTAGGTGATCGGAGTTATGGGTCTAATTCAACTATTTATTACTCGCGTTGAGTTCAGTGACGAACGAAGGTTCAGGCAGCTCAGCCGCTGTCGCCCGACACCGGGAAATTGGCAGTGGACGCACTGTAGCGAGTTAGTGCATAGTGCACACTGGCTCTGTGCTCTCAGAGGCACCGTAGCCTGTCTAGCGCCGAGGGGGCGTCCGCTCCGCCAGGTCCAGGCAGTAACGTGACAGCGCGCCAACTTGGCGCTCTCAGGCCAGCGGTTCTGCCTGGCGTCTGGTGGGCCTCCAGCTGAGGACAGCTCCGTGTTCACCAGCTCCAGCCAAGGCAGGTTGCTTCAGTCACGACGAGCCAGTACCAGGCGAAAGCCACACCGTGGGGCAGGCTGAGGCAGAAGCGAGCACGAGCCTACCACCACGAATATAAAGGGCTGAGCGTTGAGACGTCCTGACGCCCTCCATCGTTCACTCTCCCCATCGTCCCATCGTCCATCAATTGACCTCTCTCCTCTGCCTTAAACATGAACCCCGCAACGCCTCCGTTCTCGTCCATGACGGACGAGCAAAAGGCCGACTTCGAGACATGGCTCAGCAGACACCGCGTGCAGCGCACCGCTCTTCTGGGGGCCCACGGCTTTCTCCAGGCCAAATACGGCCAGAGCTTTGCGCAGGACGAGGTGGCCAGCCTCGTCGATGACGTCTTTGCCGCCAGGGCTGCGGCGGCCGCGCCAGAGGTAGGCCGCTCACTCGTGCCCTCCGCATCTCCCATCACCAACACGTACACCTGCGCATCTTGTGCCCTTGATGCTGACCAATGCCACCTCATAGCCGGAGCCAGCTGCCGCCACTGCTGCTGCCGATGATGTCGGCCCCCTGAAGCGACCCGGCTTCGGCCTGCCCCTGGGCTTCCTGCCCGACTACGGCAAGCGCTTCCCCGTGCTCATGGGCGACCAGAACCAAGACTGGGCGGCGGCCACGGTGCTCATCCGCGAGGTCTGCATGCTCAAGGTCATCGAGGACCTCACCAACAAGCCCGAGTGGTGGCGCAAGGTCCGCGACCCCGAGATTGCGGCCAGGTGGAAGGCCGAGGCCCTGGCCATGGACTGGCCCGCCTACCGCGAGCACGCCGACTTTACGCCGGCCATGGCGGATGCCGTGAGTGGATGGATAGCGCTCTACGCGGCGGCGCCTGTTACTGACAGGCTACGTGTAGTGCATCGATGAGATTCTCAAAAAGGCAGACCTGTACGAGCAGACGGGGCTCATCCCCGTCTTTGACTACTCGGCCTGCGTCATCAAGTCGGACATGCTCCTGCCAGGCACCCTGCGCGACGAGCTCATGGCGGCGGTCAAACCGCTCGAGGACGTGCCCGAGGACAAAAAGGACTGGCACCCCGGCAGCGACGGCAAGGTGCTCGACCTGGTGCACCCGTCGCTGTGGCCGTTGCTCTACGGCCGCTCGCGCATCCTCCCCGACAAGCGCATCAACGTCAGCAACTGCCTCAACCACTGTGGCCTCGGAGACGTCGTCCCGGTGCCCGATTCCACCGAGCTGTCCTTACAGGCATCGTACGGCTGGCATGGGAACCGACAGGTGCCGTCCCTGTCGGCCCGCTTCCAGTGGCTGCCCTGCGACGTGCGCATCGACGACTCCGGGCGCGCCAACATCGACAGCTACATTAACAACCTGCACCCCGTCGAGCATGCGGGCCTGTACCCCATCATCGAGCGCTTCGTCGAACAGGCCCTCCCCGCGTGGGACGTCATCTACCGCTGGCCCGAGGAGTTCCGGCTCCAGCGCCTACAGACCAAGGTCGCGGGCCCCAAGTGCTCGACGCCGGCCCTCTGCAGGAGCTGCTACGAGTGCCGGCCCTCGAACCGGCCGCTCAACGACGGCGAGGCGCCTCGCGAAGATGGCGAGGAGTACAACGACGGGTACGACGAGTCGGAGCGCGGCCAGCTCGACATGCGCTGGTACAACGCGACGCATCCCCCCGACGTGCCCGACGCCTGCATCGAGGCCGAGCAGAAGAGCGCCACCAACAAGCCCCGCAAGAAGCGCTTCTTCCACCTCACCCCCGACGACGTCAAGACGTCGGGCTTCTTCGCCGGCGCCCCCCGCATCCAGGTCATCGTCAAGCTCGCCAACATCCACCTCACGCCCGAGTGGCCCACGTACGACGGCGGCTCGTGGCACGTCGAGGGCCAGCTCAACGAGCACATTTGCGCCACGGCGCTCTTCTACTACGACAGCGACAACATCACCGACTCGCGCCTCGGGCTGCGCACGCCCGCCAACGCCGAGGGCCTGTCCATAGAGCTGGACTACGCGCAGAACGACTGGCGCTCCATCGCGCGCACCTTTGCCCTCGAAGACGACGCCGAGAGCAGCACCCTGCAGGACGTCGGTGCCGTGCTCACGCAGCCAGGCCGCGCGCTCTTCTTCCCGAACCTCTTTCAGCACCGCGTGCAGCCCTTCTCGCGCGCCGACGCCTCCCGGCCGGGCCACCGCAAGATCCTCGCGCTCTTCCTAGTCGACCCGGCCGTGCCCGTCATCTCCACGGCCAACGTCCCGCCGCAGCAGCGCCACTGGTGGGCCGGCGACGAGCACGTCCTCAGCAGCCGCCTGCCCCCCGAGCTGGCCAACATGGTGCTCCAGAACGTCGACTATGTCATCGACGAGGACGAGGCGCGCGCCATCCGCGAAGAGCTCATGGCCGAGCGCACCGTGCTGCAGGACAAGACGACGGGGAGGCTAGAGAATGTCCAGTTTAGCTTCTGCGAGCACTAAGCTTTGGGTACCATCGGATTATGTATCTTTTTGTAAAAGATAGGTAGTCTACGAAGTAGAAGACGCTGTTAGACGCATCTCCAGCTCGAAGGGAGTTTGTGGTCCCCGCCGATGTACGTCTGCACGCTCGGATATCTACCACCGGTTAGCACAACACAACACAGCACAGCGCAGCGCAGCAGGACAGACACGCACAAGCAATGCGCGCGCCGGAAATCAACGCCCAGCGAAACAGTATCGTTGACGAACTTGGTCCCCGTCAGCGCAGCCGGCGCCCTCCCCGCCTCCACCCACGCCACCACGGCCGCAAGCACATTCCCCGTCTCCTCAAACCCAACGCCGGCGGCCGCCGCGCCGCCGCCCTGCCCCAAGACCCAGGCGCCGGGGCCCGAGCCGCAGTGCGCCATGCCCGACACGCGGAAGAAGCGGCCCCAGTCCCGCAGCCGCGCGTCCCGCTCCGCCAGGCGGTCCCAGAGGCGCTCCGTGTTGAAGCTCGTGATCTGGTTGTCCTGCCCGCCGTGGTAGCCGAGCAGCCGCCCGCCGCGGGCCTTGAACGCCGGCAGCGCGCGCGGGAAGGTGCGTATGTCGAAGGGGTTGAGCTGCTCGGCCAGCGCGGCGAGCGCGCTGGTGTAGCTGGCGGCGTCCCAGGCTGGGTCGCGCAGGACGACGTACCGGAACCAGTCCTGGGCGGTTCAGCGGACCGGTGCGAAGGGGACACGACGGGGGACGTACCTGCGAGTAGCTGAAGGGCGCGCCCGCGAGGAGCTTCTGCACGGCGAAGACCTCGTTCCCCGGGTTCATGCGCGGGAAGATGAGGGTCCCGTTGGGATACGTGTACGGCGCGTATATCTCCTTCAGCTGCGCAACCTGCCGCGCGGTCAGACACGCTCCGGCCGCATCCTCCCCCGGCGCGCACAGCAGCCGCTCGGGCTGGAAGTGGCACCGGCCGGGCACCTCGATGATGCCGTCGGCCACGCCGTCCAGCGCGTCGCACTGCCGGAGCACCTCGTCGTGGATCAGCCCGGTCCACAGGCCCGGCGCGATGAAGTCGGGCGAGCCGGCCGCGCCCGTGATGGGGTAGAACCTGGCGCGCGCGCCCTGCAGGTGGTTGAAGTCCACGGCGGGCGCCCCGGCCACGATGCCGTCGTAGTCGCCGGGGTGCACCTCCGCGGCCTTGATGCCCATGCGTCCGCCGAGGGAGCACCCGAGATAGTACGAGTAGGCCGGGGCGCGGCCGTAGAAGGCCTCGGCGAGGCGCTTGCCCACGACGGTGCCGGTATGCAGCCTGCATCCGTCAGCGCGGACCACACACCGTCAGGGGCATCACCTACGCCCTGTGGGAGAAATCCTCCAAGACATCCGCGTTGTCCAGGAACGGCTCCCCCGTCGCCCCATCATGGCCGTTGTTCGTGCCCACGGCCGCAAACCCATTCGCCGTCGCGTACGCCAGGTCCTCATACTTGATGCCTGCCGCCCGTCAGCCTCGCCCCCGACGCCGCCGCAGTCGAGCACCCACAGCCGTCCACGCCCCCATTCCCCGTGGCCAGGAACCGCCCCGCCGGCCACTCCTCCGGCAGCCACACCTCCAGCGCGACGCCCGAGCGGCTCGACGTCGGCACCCGCAGCGCGACGCGGCACAGGCTCGCCGCCACGGCCTGCGCCGGCCGCGCGCACGACGCCGCGTTGTCGCCGAGCCGCAGCGTCGTGCCGCCGGGCACGTACTCGACGTGCGTGCGCGTCGCGTTGGGCAGCAGCTGCGCGGGCGCGAACGCGACGCACCGCCGGCGGAAGGAATCCGGGCATTCGTATCCGTGGTGGGCGCTGCCGCCGAGGGAGAGCGGGTTGAAGCCCGCGAGAGACATGCAGAGATGGAGGAGCGGGCGCATGGGCGAGGGAAGAGCGTGGGGGTAGGTAGAACTGAGTTTGAGATGAGGGGAGTCGGCTGAGCGTACCTATGTACCACTGTGTGCCGCGCCCATGCTGCCCAGGGTCGGCCAGGTGTCTGCTGCATCAGAGACAATGCAGATACCAGGGCTCTCGTTAACAACCAACCAGTGCAACGAGTCACAGGCAGCGCACGGAAACACGACCGGGAACTGGCAGCCATTCTATCTATCCTTTTCTCTTCTTCTCCCATGCCGCTGTTCAACCTGGAAACGAGACACGTAGCGGCAGAGATGCCTCGCCCTCTTGCATTATAAAACGCAGTCCTTCCCATCCATGCAAGACAGTTAAGAAATTCCTCAAACCACGAAGACGCCTCCCGCCACAGACACGCATCCATGATGCCCCTACCGGCTTAGCCCCTGACGGCCGCGCCCAGAGCGCCGCCCGTAAACTGCGTGCCTCCGGCCTGTCTCTGCGGGTTTCCTCCCGTGCGCGGGCCGCCGCGGCCGCCGCCGCGGCCTCCTCTTTGTCCTCCTCGCCCGCGGCTACCCTGGCGCTCAAAGGCGTTCGAGGTGCCCTGCGTCCGCTGCTCTAGCGTCCGCTCGTTGGTCTCGATGAGCGCGCTGGCCTTGTCGGACAGCGTGAGCGCCAGCGACTGCAGCCGGCTGAGCTCGACGCCCTTGCGGAAGATGACCGTCGACGTCACCTGGTCTAGCGACGCCGCCAGCTCCTCGTGGCTGATCATCTTACTGACCACCGCACCCACCTTGGTCGCGTCCAGCTCAAACATGCCGCCCATCGTCTCCAGGGCCAGCGTGTCGTAGAAGGGGGCGTATGTGAAGAGGTAGGTCCGCAGGCCCTCCTCCTGGATCTGCTTGGCCAGCATCTCCTTGATCTCCTCGCAGTTGGGCATCAGCTCCCAGATCTTGATGCTGTGGATGAAGTTGGTCGACTTCTTCCACTCGCCCGCCGCCAGCGCCTTGGACGCCTGCATCACGTGGTCGCGCGTGTTCTCGGGCGGGCCCGTGAAGATCTGCCTCTCGTGGTACTCGAGCATGCGGCGGTACGTCTTGCTGATAATGCGCTTCTTGACGTCGGGAGACGATCCCGTCTGCGCCAGCAGGGGAATCTCCAAGAGCATGCTGCACGTCAGGTACACGCACTCCAGCAGCTCCAGGTTAATGTGCATGTGGAAGGGCAGCTGCCGCTGCTTCTCCAGCCGTTCTTGCTCGGGCGACACCTGGTTGTATCTCTGCATCATCACGCCCTGCGCGAGCAACTCCTTCTGCCGACCGCTGCCGCATATCTCCTGGAGCGTGTTCTGCGCATCGTAGACCAGGCCCTTGCGGAAGGCACACAGGCCCACCTGGACCAGCGTCCTGTTGTACAGGATCTGGCTCAGCACGTCAAAGTTGGGGATGTTCTCCTGCAAGTGCGACATGAGCATCATGTCGCGGGCCCTGTAGTACTCGCCGTGGAGGGCGAGGAAGTACACCTGGCACAGCATGGCTCGGGCGCGAATAATGCCGTCGCTGTTGCTGAAGAGGTAGTTGCACAGCACGTTGACCAGGTTGCCGGCGTCCTGATCCTCGGTGCGGGGAGTAATGATAGACTCGACCTTGTCGCCCACCGCCTTCCAGCAGTTCTCCTCAAACGTCTTGACAACCTGTGCGGGCTGTGAGAGCAAACGTTAGCAAGCCGTCGCAAACCGTCGGGATCCATGGCAATGTGCTATCATTTCTTACCTTGAAGTAGACGTGCTCCAGTCGTCGCATGACAATCCGGTTGATGCTGTCTTGGGGAATGTCGAGGGACTGCTCCTTGCGCAGGTACTCGTAGTAGAGCAGGCCACGGAAGATGGTGTTGTACAGCGCACCCTCGTCCTGCAGGCGCTCGATGTACTCCGAGGTGTGCGGGTCGATGCTTTGCAGGGAGCGGATGAGCTCGTCATCGAGCCTCTCCACGTACGAGACGACGCTGCCAGCAACCTTGATGTACTTCTCGCCAGCCTGCAGAGAGGGGGGCTTCTCATCGTCGTCCCACTCCTCCACGTTCTCGACCACGATGTAGTCCTGGTTGGTCTCGAGCACGGTGAGGAGAGTGGACAGTTCCTTCTCGGCGGCCTTCCAGTGCTCCAGGGGCATGACGTTGGAGGTGCCAGAGCCCAGGTCGAACCGGGCCGAGATGATAGTGAGGAGGACTCGGATCTGCTGGTACGGCGTGTTGGCGATTTCGTTGAGCTTCTCCATGACCTTGATCTGCTCCAGTCGGTCCGTGTTCTTCTTTCCACGGGACTCCATGATGGTTCGCAGGTGCTTGAAGATGCTCTCGGGAGTGTACTGCAGAGTCCGGCCACCCTTGCCCACTGTGGCGAAGCCCTCGTCGTCAAGCTCGTCTTGAGGAGCCTCGTCCTCGAGCTTGGGCAGCTTCTTGGCCTTGGGAACCGGCGCCACCTCCTCCTCTTCCTCATCAGATTCCATGAAGCCATCCTTATCCCCTCGGTAGGCATCGACCTGGGTCTGGTACTCCTTGTTGGACTTCTTGATCTTTTGCTTGACGGCGTTCAAGGCTCTGGCTTGGGTGGCGTTCATCTTCTTGGGCGTGACCTTTTGCTTGGCCAGGGCCTCGTTCATGAAGTCCTCCAGCTCCGAGATGATGCGGATATACGTCTTGGGCGTCTTGCCGCCATCTTGGAGTTTGGATACTTGTCGGCTGAGCTTATCAAACTCTGTGTTGATCGTTAGCGTCTTCTCTTCCCAGCCATGTGGAACATGACGGTCTCTGTATATAGGCACACATACCGGCGGAGATGAGCGTCCAGTCTCCGTTCTTCTGGCCGTTCTCAATCTGCTTGATCGAGGCCTCGAGCTCGTCCAGGCGCTTGTCCTTGGCGCTCTTGACCTTGGCTCGCACGTCCTCGTCGCTCTCTTCGCTCTCCGACTCAAAGTCCTTCAAGAACTTGCTGGCTCCCTGCCTGTTGCCACCTTCGTCGTCGCTGGATTCCTTGTCGCTGTCGTCCTCGGAGCCATCGTCGTCGGAGCCCTCGTCCGAGTCATCCTGGTCGATCTTCTTCTTCTCCTCCTCCTCCTCGCCGGAGTAGAGCTCCTCCTCGTCGCTGGAGGAGTCGCAGGAGCTGTCGTCGCCGCCGCGGAAGAATCGAGACATGCTGGGCGAGATTTCCTGTGACGCTGGTCCTGGGTCTCGAAGAGGATGGTCGCGAGGTACGCGGGGTTGATTCGAGCGTGAGGGCGCGAGGGTCGAAAATTGATGATTTTTGGTGGGAGGTGGGGCGTGTGAATTTGGGGCTTAGCGAAAGGTACTCCGTACCTCCGTACCGCCCAGCAGCAGCAGCCAAACAGCGCACAGCAGCCAGGCTCCTCCCTATCTTTGCTATTCGCCGCCTTGCTTACCTCAGCCGCCCACTGAGACTGGCCACTGACCTCGCAGCCATTGCTGCTTTGCAAATGGGCGGATCGGCTCGGCTGGCATCTCCTCGGCCTCGTATTTCTCAGCAGACCTACCAAGCACACAACCTCGACACATGGCACCGTCGACGAGCCCATCATGACCACCCTGCGCTGCGCAAACGGCGCCTCTTCTGCCCGCTCCTTTGTTCAGATCGCCAAGCGCGGCTACTCGACTACCACGGCGCACTCTGCTGCCCCCCTCGACTTTCTTGTCCCGCGTGGCGCAATTGCCTCTCGTCTGCGGGCAGTCGACGCCTCGGCTCGGCCGTCGAACCAAACGATACGCTCCACGAAACCGGCGTTGCTCCGACACTTCATGCAATGTCCTCAGAAGAGACCCTTTTCGGCGTCCGCAATCCGAAGCGGCACAACCTGCGTCCGCAACCCGCAGAAAGACGAAGATGGCAATGACATGGTGTTGGAGATTACGCCCCGAGCTGCCAAGGTAGGCTCCTTCCCTGCACCGTGAAGCCAGCTTGGGCCTAGACTAACAGTAACTCTTCAGCGGCTGTCCGAGATCATGAAGAAGGATTCCAACCCCAACCTAGCTCTGCGCATCCAGGTCGAGAGCGGCGGCTGTCACGGATTCCAATACCTCATGAGCCTCATCACGATACCGGCAGAAGATGCCCAAGAATGGTCATCCGTGGTCAACGAAGACGACTCCATCTTCCAATACTCCCCCGATGACGCAGCCACCAAATCAGAACCTCTGCGGTCCGCGCGGATAATACTGGACGAGCCGTCCCTCGACCTCCTCAAGGGCAGCAAGGTCGACTTCACCATGGAGTTGATTGGGTCGCAGTTTAAGATTATCGACAACCCGTACGCTACCAGCAGTTGCGGGTGCGGCACCAGCTTCGACATCAAGATGTAGTCGCCCATCATGGCTACGCGTGCTTCTGCCAGGCCGACTCTAGACATAGCTCCACTCACACGCCTTCGGGCTTTTGTAATTATTCTCAGTACATGACGCCGACGGCACGGCAGGCCACGACACACAAGTGTACGGATGTGCAGCATAGAATTCATGTAGATAGACAAAGATAGGGAGCAGGAACATGATTGTCACGAGGCAGCGTCACGCAGTTATGGAAGCTCTAGTGTCATTCAAGGAATCAATTTACCACAAAGCCTTGTCGTGATACCAACGCCGAGCAACCATGCAATTTTCCAGCCGAGTCAACCAATCCCCAAACAACCAACGGAACCGCTCTAGTTCATCTGGCGGATGAGAGCATTGATGGCCTCCTCGCGATTGCCCAGGTCACCACCCTCGATGAAGTGCTTGAACTTGCGGGGACGGAATCCACCAGTGGGGTTGCTGAGCTTAAAGGGCCACAGGAAGTTGGAGGCCTGCTTGAAGTTGGGTCCGACGGAGTAGATCTCGTGGATCAAGTCCTCCATGCAGACAATGCCGTACTTGCCGAGGTTCTCCTCAATGATGGAGTTGTCGGTCAGGGCAGTGCGCTGCTTGTTGACCTTGCCGTAGCCGCGCTTGTAAATGAGCTCCTTGATGGACTTCAGGTTGGGGTAGCCGTAGGCGATCCAGGGCTCAACAATCTTGAGCATCTCCGTGGTGGCCTTGGTGACCCTGATGAAGACGCCGTTGTTGATCTGCAGGAGACGGAGCAGCTGGAGGATCTTGCGGGGCTTGGGGGGCATCTTGTTGATACTGGGGCACTGTCAGCTGGCTGTACATCTGCTCTGGTGCCGTGGCGGCGACTTACCCCTTGATACGGAGGACGAAGATCAGCTTCGACTCGGCGGGGATGTAGGCAGAGTCCTCCTTCTTGGCAACACGGGCCAGACGGATCTTCTCGCGCTCGGCATCGCGGTACTCCTTGACGTACTTCTCGGCACGCTTGAAGATGACGCCGCGCTTCTCCTTGTTGGACTGTTCAACGACTCGTCAGTGACTGCTTGCAGGACACAAATGCGGAAAACGAGGTTCATCAAGCATTCAGACCCGAAAGAAGGTTAACGATCAACAGCATCGACTTCAATGTCTAGTTGACGAGGTATGTTTTACATCACAATGCTGGGAGGGAAATGTTGTCAGCACTTCCAGCCTTCTTCTTCTCGACGGCGGCGGTGCGCTCAGCGCGAGCCTTCTCCTGGCTCTTGCGCTTCTTGAGCAGGGTCTCAGGGACCAAGATCTGGTCGTTGGTAGGGACGGTACTAGACGCCATCAGATTAGTAAGGGTCCGCCATACGAGAGTATGGAACAGAGCGCCGGTGAGAGAATTGCAGCTGTAGCGCGACATTCTCTGCTTTGGCTGACTCGAGATGTATTTGATCGGTGAGACACAGGGCGACCATTGTCTGCAATTGCTTGCGACGCGTCATTCCCTTGCTCGCTCATCCGACAACGACCCCGAACAGATGTTCAGGAAGAAAACGTTGGCAGGCAGGTGCAGCAACAGCATGTTCCAGCCGTTGCGACCACCAAGGCAACAATGGATTTAAGGGAGAAGAGTTCAATTCTTCATCCCCAACACCCCGAGCGCCATCTCTCAGCCGCCAAGCTGTGTTCCAAGCCTGGACGACCAAGGGAGACGCTCAGGAGAGATCGAGCTGGCAGATCGACTTTTACGAGCCGACTGCCCAGCGAGAGGACCACGAACAACCTGCAAAAGACTCGAAACCGGGCTCGGTGCCCATGGTCGTTCATTCAAGGAGGAAGGACATACGAGGCACCCATTGTCGCGACGTCGGCTGGTTGATGTCGGTTAGTTTGGCGGTTGGTGAAGGTGCGGGTGTGAAGAGCAGCGACAACTTCTGTTTTTCTTCCTGGGTGTAGATGGCGGTCTGAACTGGATAGGGTAGGGCTTGGTGTGCAGCCCACACATTTTTTTCACTGAAATTTCTGCCGTGCCCCACCGCCCTCACCCGCCACTCGTCCACTCCCACACTAGCACATCACGATATTTCCAACTACGAGATCTGTATTCCAACAGCCAAGTGACGAGAAACCAGACGTCGCCAATCCAAAATGCCTCCCAAGAAGGTCGCCGCTGCCCCCAAGGAGAACATCTCCTTGGGCCCCTCTGTCCGCGATGGTGCGTTTGCATTGCTCTGAATTAATTCTGCAAAAGGTCAGAGACTGGTTGCTGACATGCGTGCACAGGCGAGCTCGTCTTCGGCGTTGCCCGCATCTTCGCCTCCTTCAACGACACCTTCGTCCACGTTACCGATCTCAGGTTCGTCGTGCCCCGGCACTGAGCGCCTGCCGCCGCGCTGGCCCGTTCACGAAACCCGAATGAGCCAGAGGCTAACATCGCTGCAGCGGCCGTGAGACCATCACCCGTGTGACTGGTGGCATGAAGGTCAAGGCCGACCGTGACGAGTCCTCCCCCTACGCCGCCATGTTGGCTGCCCAGGACGTCGCTGCGCGATGCAAGGAGCTGGGCATCAACGCCCTCCACATCAAGATCCGCGCCACTGGTGGTATGTTCTGATCCGCGCCCGCGTCATGACGCTTCAGCAAGACTAACGGCACTCTTCAGGCAACGGCACCAAGACTCCCGGCCCCGGTGCCCAGTCCGCCCTCCGCGCCCTTGCCCGTGCCGGCATGAAGATCGGCCGCATCGAGGACGTGACTCCCACTCCCTCCGACTCTACCCGCAGAAAGGGCGGTCGCCGTGGTCGTCGTCTCTGATTTATTGGCGACGGGATGGCTTGGATTGGACAGGAGTTTCGCTATCTGGTTTCTCTGTGGCGTTGCGAAAAACGAGGGGAACGGCTATTGTGCCTGGTCCCCATTCTACGCTGCTCTGCCGGGTCCGGTTGACGGTATGGCATTGCACTAGATAGTCATGAATTCGCCCGAAGACGGCCCATGAACAGTACTCCTTGTCAGACCGCAAGAGTCTCTACGTGATTGCTGGACAGTAATCGTCACCGGTGAAAATGGCTGCATCTGGTGAATTAATGTTGGTTGTTCGTGTCTACTCTAACCCATACTCCACGCTGCAAAACAACTTGTTCATACTGCCTTCATCCAGCCCTAATGTCATGCCATACAATCCATAGTCCGAGCATCGCTACTTGACCCCCGGCTTGAGCGTCCACATCCCCCGTCCCGTGCCGCCCGCCTTGTTGAGGACAGCCACCCTGTCCAGCGCCGTCTTGAACTCGTCGCTCTGCTTCTTCCCAGGGCAGTACGTGTTGAAGTGGTCCACGAGCATCTTGCTCGGCACGCGCCCGCCGTGCCGGTTGATGAACGTCTTGATCATGACCACAAAATCCCGCGCCTTCAGGTTCCTGTCCGAGCCGGGCGTCCCCGAGCGGGAGCTGCTGCCGCTGCCGCCGTCCAGGCCCTGCCGGTCGGCCAGGTTGCTCAGGATGCCGGCTGAGCCAGGTCCTCCGCGGCGGCGGTTCGCGCCGGGGCGGCCGCCGGAGCCGACTTCGCCGGTCCAGGTTACTGTTCCGATGGGGACGTGGCGGGCGTCTTGGGCGGCCTGACGGAGGTGGGCGGCGGCTTGACGGGCCACCTGGTTTGCTTCCTGGCGGAGGACGCTGATGTCTGCCTTTGCCTTTTGCGGGCCATTGACGATCTGCTCGTGGTCGTATGCGCTGTTCACCGAGCGCGCAAAGATGCCTTCCAGCATACGCTTCTCATCGTGCGCGGACTTGTCCTCCTTGAACTCTTCCACTGCGGCGACCAGGTTCATGTGCTGAAGGTCCCGCTGCTCGCTGTCGCCGTCTATGCGGCCCACGCGGCTGATGGGTTGGATACCGACGCGGCCATCAGCTGCGCTGGCCAAGTCGACTTCCGCACCTTTAAAGACTTCGCTTCGCTGCAGGGCTGCGTCCGCGCCAGGGTTGTAGCTGAATAGATCATATAGGTCAGACAAGTCGTATGAGCTCCGCTGCTTCGGGTCCTTCAAGACCTTGTTGGTCATGAACTGCTTGAAAATCTGCCGATGGTAGATCTTCTCCTCAATCGTGCCCTCAGTCATAAGACGGTAGATCTTGACGGGTTTGTTCTGTCCCAGCCTCCACGCGCGCTCGCGGGCTTGCAGGTCCGTCGATGGATTCCAGTCAGGATCAAAGATGATGATGCGGTCTGCGCCCGTGAGGTTTGTGCCCAGCCCTCCCGTTCGCGTCGTCATAAGAAAAACATGGATGTGCGGGTCGGTGTTGAATCTGTCAATCATCGGCTGTCTCTGGTCGACTGGCGTCTCGCCATCCATACGCACGTGCGTGATGCCGCACTCCCTGATGCACTTCTCGATGATGTTCAGCATCAGCTTGCCCTGCGAGAAGAGCAGCGTTTTGTGGCCATTGGGAATCATGACCTTTTGCAGCAAGTCCTTGGTCAGCTGCAACTTGGCCGAGAGTCTCGGATTCCCAAAGTTGTAGCCCGCCTTGTGTGGAAGACTCTTGTCCAGGAGGTCGGGGTGGTTGCAAATCTTGCGCAGAATATCGATGCCGTACAAGGACTGGCGTCTCCTGTTCAGTATAGCTGAGACCTCGTCAGACTTGAGAAACGTCTCGTACGCGTCGCGTTGCCCATCAGTCAGCTTGCAGAACAGCACCTGCTCCGTCTTCTCTGGCAGATCCGCAGCCACATCCACCTTCAAGCGCTGGAGCAGATACTCGCTGATCGTCTCCTTCAGCGCCTCTGCGCACTTCTCTGCCGCCATGACCTGAAGGTTCGAGGCGTTGGCGTAACCGCCCTGTCGAATCGGAATCTCAAACTGCGTCCGGAAGTTTACAAGGGTCCCTAGACGCATCGGGTAGATGA
The DNA here is from genome assembly GCA_001189435.1 of Tolypocladium ophioglossoides CBS 100239. NCBI lineage: Eukaryota > Fungi > Ascomycota > Sordariomycetes > Hypocreales > Ophiocordycipitaceae > Tolypocladium > Tolypocladium ophioglossoides. Next base: position 1,274,750 of record LFRF01000005.1, on the reverse strand, counting down.
AGTCGAAGAGAGACCATAGCTCAGTCAGGTTGTTTTGGACGGGTGTTCCGGACAAGATGACGCGATTCGGCGTGTTAAGCTCCTTGCACGTCACTGTGATTTCGGCATTGGGGTTCCGGATCTTGTGGCCCTCGTCGAGCACAGCGTAGTCCCATTCCACCGGTAACAGCTCCTCCGCGTACGTCTGCAGACCCGTGTAAGTGGTCACGAGGACGTGGCCGTTCTCAACGACTCCTCTGACGATCCGTCTCGCGGCGCTCTGAGACTTGGTTGCAACGGGACGGTAATGCTCGACGTCATACTCGTCTTCCAACCTGGGGTTCATCATGCCACTGCCCGACGAGTGCAGAATGGCAACCCGCAGAGGCGGCCACCAGCGATGGAACTCACTCACCCATTGGCGGAGCAAGGTAGCGGGCGAGACGACAATGACAGGGCGCTTCAGCTTTTTGCTGCAGTGGAGGGCGGCAATGAATGCAATCAGCTGCACAGTTTTGCCCAGTCCCATCTCATCGCCGATGATGCCCCCGACACTTTGCTTGTACAGTTCAGCCAGCCATTGGACACCAGTCTTTTGGAATCCAAACAGGGAGGGGTGGATGTCGCCTGGAAGCTTGAGGTCGTCGTCGAAGTAATGGTCGGCATAGTCGGGCGAGGGCTTGAACCACTCCTCTTCGTCGTCATCGCTGTCTGCAGCTGCTTCGCCTGAAGCATTGGTCTGTCGGCGGGCCCGCCTGGCACGACTCCTTCGCGAGACCCAGTCCCTTAATCTCTTCTTGTAATGAGCTTCGTTGCCGTCGTCGATCTTACTAAGGTCGACGATTTCCTGCTCACGGGCCTTTTCTTTGGCTTTGCTCTTGCGTCGCTCCTCGCGGACCAGGTCCTCCTCCGTCCCTTGCTGCCACAGACCGGTATCAGGCGACTCTGAGTCGGATGATTCTGCAGGCTCAAAGTCCGCCGAAGGGCTACGCTCTCTCTCGACTCGCCGTTTCTTCCGCGGGCGAAGAGAAAACTCACTCTCAACAAACGTCGGTTCCGCCTTGACTCGAACTGGCTCGACCTCATCTGCAAAGCCCGGGCGCCGCAAAGACTGGTGAGATGTCGGCCCTTCGGCATCTCTGTCAAGTTCTTCGGCCGCAGCCTCTTCCTCGGCATCCAGAATCGTGTCAGCCAGCTGCCCCTCGAGACCCTGTGGCCTGGCGCCGCCAATCTTGGCAAACGGTGTGATCTTTCCAGTGCGGATGAGGTACTCGCGATGGCTCTCGCCGGGTAGTCTCTTGGACTTGGCAAGGTTCGCTGACTCCAACGGATCCTCCTGGTGTCGCTTCTCGATGCGTGCTTGAAAGTCCGAAATGTCATGGCTGAGTTGAAGGATTTCCTCTTCCAGCTTGGAAATCTGCTTTTGGACATTTCGAGACTGATACGGATTGCTGGAAACCCGTTCCAGCTTTTTCTTCTCCTTGTCGAGCTGGATCTGGAGTCGCTGTTTCACCGAATCCAGCTTGAGGATGCGGTTTCGGTCCTTTTTGTCATCTGCCTCCATCAGAGCTGCGTTGGCCTGGAGTGTAATGTCTCGTTCCAAGTCGTTCTGGTCCCTCACGGTGCCCGTCAAGTTCCTCAGAGCGTCGTCTTCACTCATGCCAACCATCTCTGGTTTCTCAGGCACAGAGTCGGGTGCGGGCGCTTCACGAGCCGCCGCGACCATCCTGTCAACCAGCGCACCCCGGCTCTCACCAAAGCCGCTGGCATCTTGCGCCCGATCAGACTCCATCGCCAGTGAGCCCACAACCAGTCGAGCCAGCAGACAACAGTCAGGTGAAGAGACGCCGAACGCCGTCTCTAGCCGACTTCGCAGCTGCTTCGTCTATACCATTTGCATCCCGCTTTCAGCTTTCGGATCGCAGCTTCTCAGAGTCGAGATGCAGCGAATTGTTCACGGTGGTCGAGAGACGGGGTCAGAGGCGAGGGGTCTTGCAACCTGTTGCGTCGAGCCCTTGGTTTAAAGAGTGAGTCGATGTCTCTTGCAAGTAAAGAAAGGCCAATCAGCACAGGTGGCAAGCAAAAGCTGCAGGCAGAAGTTGCCAGTGGCGAGTTGCGATGACTCTGACAGCCTGGCGAACGAGAATGACGATGATTAATGGAAGCGTGAACGACGGATGTGCAGGGGTTGCAGAGCACGTGCCCCGATTGGCCGCAGCAAAACTCGCCCACTCCCCACTGTGGGATCCCCCGAAGGAGCAGAGGGGTCACTGCGCGTTACGACGTATACAAAGGTTGAGCCCAAAAGCAAGTGCACCTCTAGATGTTCCAGGACCAGGGCTGTACAGATATTGCACTATATTTCCG
>LFRF01000005.1:1240819-1272222 GCA_001189435.1 Tolypocladium ophioglossoides CBS 100239 | reverse complement strand
CCCTCTGCTCCTCCTCCGCAGTCAAAGGGATAATTATTATTAGCTCCACTGCGACACCAAGCCTCCACAGGCCCATGGTGTCCCGACTCAAGCCTTGGCCTACCCTGTACCACAACTCTGCCCTGTCATTGTCACTTCTCATCGACGCTCACTTTTCAGTTACCAGCTACAGGATTTTTGAGCGGCTCTTCATACATCTGTATGAGCTGCTGCCATCAACGGCTTCTCTTTGATGCCTTGTAGGCACAGTAATGCACGGCGCTCTAGCAGAGTTCAACGAGATACTTCAACCAAGCAAATGCTGAATGCCTTCATTGCAACCGCGTGAACTTGTACGACTACTAAGAGATATAAAAGGAGATAAAGACTGCTTGTAAATATCAATTAAAATCCCAACAAGACACTAGGTTATAAAATAAGCAACACTTTGCTGAGCCAAACGTACAGAGACATGGTGGTATCCCAGAAATCAGGGCTCACGATGAGATGCCATATATCTGGCTAACCAATCTTGGGTAAAATGCCTCCCTTGTTCAAGTCCTTCAAATCACCACTGTAGCGACTGACCTGCTTCTTACAGAAGTCTGCGTGCTCAACAACCTCCAATGCATCCAGCCAGTGTATCCACCCCAGCTGTATACTGTCCGTGGCCAGCGCGTATAGGTCGCAGAGCTTGACGCGATATATTTTTTCTGGCGCCGCGGCCCAGGTGAACATTGCCCGCACCAAGTCTACCCAGAACGAGAGAAAGTCTACGTCAAATGTAGCTTCTGGGTACCTGAACTCGACGGTGCCGAACTTGGAGATGGCGAGGCCGCATTTACCAGCGTCCGGCGCCGCGGAGCTCTCCTTCTTGGGTGCCCGCAGTCTCTCGGCTAGAGACTCCATGTCCGGCACCGCGAGGATGGCGCAAATAGCTCTGAATATCCGAGGCTCAGAGCTAGACATGCCCCTTTTCTTGGTGGTCCGGAATGCCTTGACCACGTTGAGTTCGGTGCCTTGTGCAAAGTCGGCCTCTGAGCTTGTGGCCGAACCCACGGAAATCTTCGAGTCTGTGCTGATCGCCCGGGCGTAGACAGACTTTCGGCGGGACGGGTGGCTGAGCTTCAGCAGCAGAGATGTCTCGACTAGGAAAACCATGGCGGCGAGTCTCCGTGCCACGACGAGGCTCAAGTCTCCGTTGGCCGGGCTGACATGGATGTGGAAGCCGCACTCGGAATTGAGCCAGACTTTGACGTTATTCCGAATGCTGGATAGTGCCCGTTTGAGGGTGGGCAGTTTCTGATTCAATTCCTCTTGGCTTGAAATGATGGGGCTATTGATCTCAACGGCATACCACCTGTAGCCTGCGGGAGGCTTTATTGGGCCGTCCTCGATATCGCTAGTGACACTGGCCTCATGAGTTACGAACCAGTAGTTGAATTGCTCTTCTTTGCCACCTGTGCCAGCCTTGTCTGGGTTCCACATACGATATTGCCTCGTACCGTTGCCGATGTTAACGATACGATGGGGGTGGTCTTCTACCGAATCGGGATCATCTTTCAGGGCGTTGGCTTCGGCCATGCGAGCAGTAGGGAGCCCCGAGCTAGCGAGTGCATGGCATACCGCTTGCTGGCACAGATTGTTACCATAAATACCATTATCCGTGCCGTGTTGCTTATTAGGGCAGTCCGGCCAACGGCTATCCTTCTGATTTGCTGGCTTCTTCCCGCCTTCCAGCGTAGCCACCATGAACTCCAATTCGATTCCTATCCAACAGGGAGCCATCGTTCTGGTTTTTGACCAGACCGATACAACGGAATAGCTGCTTAAGAATTACTTGTTCGTTGACGAGCCGGGTAGGAAAGGGGGTATGGAACCGCCAGTGGCTTGCAGCAGACTGGCTAACAGAAAATAAGAGCGATAACAGCGCGCCAGGGCGGCATCATATAGGAAGACATGTTTACATAATTGCAGTGATGCAGAGACAAAGATGAGGTCGAAAAATACGCGAGAATGTTGTTCTACGATCCCATGTACGACCGACAAAGGACGGATGGAGGATGCAAATGCCGAACAGGTCATGATGTGAATGCTGGACTCCGACTTTGTCCTGTGTAACAACCACGAGAGTTGTACACGGACTCTGCAATTTACCGGAGCTGCCACGTTTGCTTAAAGGGCCAATGCTGCGTGCTCCTGGAGCACGGCGGTCTTCAACTCGGAGAACGGTGGCCGGGCCGGACTGCGCACCATGAGACTCTTTGAAGCGGCTGCAGCAAAGGAAATGCATAGTGAATTGAAAACCGAGGTCTGCAGCACTAATAATTGCCAGGCATCGTAATTCGACAAAACATCGTGTGTAAGAGCCCATCCTCTTCGTCTTGGACAGTGGAATCTCAGAAGCAAGAAGGCGCCTCAAAGATGTGGCTCTGCAGCGAGGTACACTCCGACTCAGCAGCGAGGGGATAAAGGGAAGCCTGCACTAGCAAACTGCCATGATGCTGTTTGGTTGTTTCGTTGACAATGCTGGTCTGACAACGGGTCGCATTCATTCCCAGTCAGGCTCGTGTGACCAAGAGCATTGTCTGCCATCCCACGCACCCAAAAATCGACAGGACCAGGGTTGTACAGTCGATATTGCACTTCGCACTATATTTCCAGGCTCGCTACGAAGTAATAGCGCTCGCCTCCATTGCTAGAGCTCGCCTCCATTGCTACAGCTCACCCTCCATTGCCAGAGCTCGCCCTCCATTGCCAGAGCTCGCCCTCCATTGCTAGAGCTTGCCCTCCATTGCTTGAGCTTACCCTAAGGCGAATCGAAGCCCTGCGCCATTCACCGGGACCTCTGGTGTGTGAAATCCAACGGCATTGGTCTCAACCGGCGTCGTGGGCAGTGGGCACAGCGACCTGAGTCGCGGCATCTGTCGCGTCGGTGAATTGCTTGCCGGAGAGTGGCATGGCGTCGTACAATCGTCAGGTTAACACGTCGATCGTGCAAGCATCTTATACATCAACGTATCTTGGGCGACATGGCTGATGATGTTGCGTCCCGGTGTGCCACCGTGGCACAAGGCGACTCGGGGGTGGGTKCTAGGAGTGGCATTAGGGATTGTTGATTCGGTGAACACCCGGGACTGTGAATTGAGCGTCGAGAGAGCCTCATGGTAGAGAGCAGCTATCGGCGAGAGCAATGAAAACGCGGACACAGAGACCGAGTCGAGACCAAGGTACCTGGCATGCGAGGAGGCCATGTTGCGTCGTCGACTTCGACCCAGGAAGACGATGGGCTGCCTCCGAGGAGAGCGCACCGAAGTTGTTCCGGGAAGCCAATCAGGACGCCCCGAACAAGCTCTCAAATGTCCACCAAGACAGTTCAATCATCCATGCAACCTAAACGCATCGCAACGCTGACTGGCCCAGCGAAAAGCAGTGGAGTTCGACAGCGCGGCGCGGCATCGCGTCTGTCTGTCGTCGTCAATCGAACGAGAGCCTCACTGCGCATCATTGCACGCATCGCCAGTCATCATCGCCACCCCAAGCCCATGAGGGCGCAGCCTCCAGCATGCACATCATCAAGCCCTCGTGGCTGAGCCATAGCGGCGAGCAAAAGGACTTCGAGGTCTACAGCTGCCACGTCTCGCCTGATGGGAAGCGCCTCGCGACGGCGGGCGGCGACGGCCATGTGCGCATCTGGTCGACCGAAGCCATCTACAGCGCAAACGACGCCAGCTACTCGAAGCCGCGGCAGCTGTGCCACATGAGCCATCACCTCGGCACCATCCACTCCGTGCGCTTCTCCCCCAATGGCCGCTACTTGGCCAGCGGCGCCGACGACAAGCTCATCTGCGTCTACCACCTCGACAAGGGCCCGCCCGCGGCCACCTTTGGCACCAACGAGCCGCCCCCCGTCGAGAACTGGAAGACGTACAAGCGCCTGATCGGCCATGAAAACGACGTCCAGGACCTGGCCTGGTCGTACGACTCGTCCCTGCTCGTGTCCGTCGGGCTCGACTCCAAGGTCGTCGTCTGGTCGGGACACACGTTCGAGAAGCTCAAGGCCATCCCCGCGCACCAGAGCCACGTCAAGGGCATCACCTTCGACCCGGCCAACAAGTTCTTCGCGACGGCGAGCGACGACCGCACCATCAAGATCTTTCGATTCACGCCCCCGGCCCCGAATGCGACGCAGCACGACATGATCAACAACTTTGTGCTCGAGACGACAATCAGCTCCCCGTTCAAGAGCTCGCCTCTCACGACGTACTTTAGGCGGTGCTCCTGGTCGCCGGACGGGAACCACATCGCCGCCGCGAACGCGGTCAACGGGCCCGTTAGCTCCGTCGCCATCATTGAGCGCACCCGGTGGGACAGCGAGATCAACCTGATCGGCCACGAGGCCCCGACCGAGGTCTGCATGTTCTCGCCAAGACTGTTCCACACGGTCAAGCCGGAGCAGAACGGGACTACGAATGGCCACGGGGGACAGCTGGTGACTGTCATCGCCTCCGCCGGCCAGGACAAGACCCTCAGCATCTGGAACACCAACACGTCGCGTCCCGTTGTCATTTTGCAAGACCTGACTGGCAAGTCGATATCGGACCTGGCCTGGACCCCCGACGGCCAAACTCTCTTCGCCTCTAGCTTGGACGGCGGCATTGTCGTGGCAAAGTTCGACGAGGGGGAGCTGGGCTGGGTTGCCCAAACCGAGGAAAACGCAAAGGCGCTGCAGAAATACGGCGCGTCCAGAAAGGGGATGGGCATTGCCGAAGACGTCGACGGTTTGATGCTGGAGACGCGCAGCAAGGCGGGAGAGTCGAGGGCGGTCGAGTCAAGGATGGGCGCTCTGATGGGCGACTTCCAGTCAGACACCAAGGAGTCTACGCCGGCAACAAACGGCACTAAACCTGGCACGCCATCGGCCAAACCTCCCGCCACAACGAATGGCGACGCGGAACAAGCAGAGAAGCCGGCTGAGGAGAGCTCTGACAAGGCTGCCGAGCGTGTCAAGGAGCTCAAGTCTCGGGTCACGGTTGGAAAGGACGGCAAGAAGAGAGTTGCGCCGCTGCTCGTATCGTCGTCCGGAACTGGGCAGTCGTCGTTGCCCCAGACGCAGCTCGTGGGCTCGGCAGCTACCAAGACAACGCAGAACGACGCTCCGCAGACGATACTGGACCTGACGAAACCGTTTGATGGGCTGCCGAAAGGAGGCATCGCTTCTATGTTATTGGGTAACAAACGGAAGTCTGCTCTAGGAGAAGCTGAGGATGAAGAGGAGCCGGCCTCCAAACGTGCAGCGACCGGACCGACACCCATCTTGAACAACGGCCCCGATGGCATCGAGCCGGCGGCACTCGCCCCCGTGCAGAGCGGAGTCGTCCCGACGCCCGAGTTCCTCCGGCCCGCCGTGCTCAACCCTTCGATATCCTTTGCGCAAGTCCGACTCGCAATCCCAAAGATCAGATCACATATCCTGAGGCCCCTCGAGCGAGGTATCCTCCAGGCAGAGAGCTCCCTCGACGATGCTTCGAAAGCACCAGAGAACGTCATTATGGAGGCGAAGAACGACGCCAATCCACGAGACCCCTCGCATGTTTTGGTCACCAAGAGAGGAGCTCTTGTATGGCAAGAATTTCTGCCTAGAGCAATCATTCTGATAACTGCCAACAAGAACTTTTGGGCCGTGGCGTGCGAGGATGGCTCCATACACATCTGGAGCCCGGCTGGCAGGCGCCTGGTCAACCCCATGATCCTGGAGTCTCAGCCAGTTATCCTTGAATGCCGCGATCACTGGTTGCTATGTATCACGGCGGTGGGCTTGGTTCACGTTTGGGACTTGAGGACGCAGTCCTCTCCTCACCCGCCAGTGTCGCTCGGCCCAATACTGGACATTGCCACGACGTCGTTCAACCAACACTCTGCTGCATCAGGGCCCGGGGTGACATCTGCACACCTCAATTCGACCGGACACATTGTCGTGACCCTCACCAACGGCGACGGCTTCTACTACGCTCGGGAGATGTTCACTTGGCAGCGGCTGAGCGAAGCTTGGTGGGCTGTGGGCTCTCAATACTGGAACTCCAACGACTCGTCCATCTCTGCGCTGCAGTCTACGGCCGTTGGCCCCGCAGACGGCAAGGACAAGCCCACCTCTGGAGTAACCGTGTCGTCGGGCATCATCCCATTCCTAGAACGCCACACCACCAACGAGTTCCTGCTCAAGGGCCGTGCCTACGCGCTTCAGCGTATCATTAAGACTGTTATCCAGAGGAAGGAGGCCGAGGACCTCGAAAGCACCATCAGCATCGCGCACTTGGAAAACCGAATCGCGGGCGCCATGCAGCTTGGGGCAAGAGAAGAGTTCCGGCTGTACCTCTTCATGTACGCAAAGCGACTTGGCGCAGAAGGAGCCAGGACCAAGGTGGAGGAGCTGTTGAACAGCTTGATGGGCGGAATCCTCCAAGATACGGCAAGTGACCGCGACGACGGCCGGGGCTGGAACAGCAGGGGGGATGAGATTTGCGGATGGGATCGCAAGGAGCTGCTTAAGGGCGTGGTTCTGATTCTCGGTACGTTGACGCTCGGCTTGTCCCACGATAGGAACTCGACTAACCACGGATGCATAGGCAAATACCGCGAACTGCAGCGATTGACCTCTCAGTACGCCAGGGTGCTCGACCTGAGTTTCGACGACAGGTCTGTCGATGTCGAGTCCATGGACGTGGAAGCATAGCGTTGCTCCCTTGGCTGCGCTTCCTCCTTGCTCTTGTTCGTTGCCCGCGATTTCTTTGGCGGCAAAGCGTGCCATGCCTGTACATTGTATTTAGGCGAGAAAGGCGTGGACTGGGAAACTTGTTTGTGGCCTGCAGTTAGGGGTCGTCTGGCGTTGGGGGGGATTGGTGCTGGTTGCGAGGCCAGTAACTCTTCGTGTCGTGATTTGCGATTCGGGTTGGGAACCTTGGGAGGAAACTGTATCGTGACGAGAGCGGTGTCGCATGGAATGAGAGGCGTACTTACGAGTGATGGTGCCGTTTATTCTTTCTCTGTGAAGTGTGCTGATGTTGACGCGGCCGATGAGGTCACCTCTGAAAGGGGGCAAGTGGACGAACCGTTGATGCGAGGCGTGGCTCCTCGATGCTCTGCTGACGACGCCCATGGCTCACACAATGCCTGTGTTTGCTCCTTACTGCACCCAGGTACCTAGGCAGGGTATCATACGGCGCAATGTCCAGAACGATGATGCGCTCGTTGGGGATGGTTGCGCTGGAGGTGACGCTCCCGAGCCCCCCCCAAAGCCCCCACGGCGCGCTACCACCACGGCTGAGAGTTCGAATTACCTCGGATTTGGGAGTCGAATCCAACTGGGACATATCATTGATCTGCTGGTCCTCTTGACTGGATCATTGTCGTCACATTGCCGCCGTTGAACACCGTCAGGGCTGCCGCAACAGATAGCCCCCGTAGCAGCGACGCTCGCGCATGGAGCGCCAGCTGCGAAGGACTCGACTCTTACATGAAAGGCCATTTCATCTGTTCAGGTTGCCGTGGGATTCAAGCACGCCACCCACGCGGCGGAACAGAGCGGTGGACTGCACACCGCAGTCAGTGAGGTGCCCAGGCAACCGGCAGCTGGCAACTGGCAGCACCGGTTAGGGCTCTCCTCGCAGCTGCCGTTCACACTGGGCCTGTTCTCTGCACCAGGCACTGAAGCACCTCTGCAGTCCTCTCTCCTCCCCTCTCCTCCTCTTCTCTCCCTCCTCTCTTCTTCTCACCCCGACCTTTCGACATCTACTCGACCCTTGAGTGCAGCATCTTCAGAGCAGCTTGTCGTTTTCGCCCTTGAGTCACTCCTTTCTCTCAATCTCCCGTTGATTTACGTCGACCACCTCTTCCCTCTCGCTTAGCCTCGCCTCACCTTCGCTTCCCCTTCGTTCCTTTCTTCTTTCTTCTTGTCTGCCCCTGGTCGCGTCACCCGAGGTCCCGCGTCGTTGACCCCGTGACCCAGCAGGCCTCAGAATGACGAGCCGAGACGGACATGGCGCCCTTCCGTTCAGCGTCCGGCTCGCTGCCTGGGCCTGCGTCGCCCTGTGGCTTCCCCTGTTGCCGTTAGTCGACGGCCTCGCCGTGTCGGCAGTTTCCACTGATCACGCCCCTCGCGCAGTCCTCGTGTCTCTGGCCCACGAGAACGACCTGCACCCGATCCTCTCCTCGATCCATCAGCTTGAAGACACATTCAACTCGCGTTACCGCTACGACTGGGTCTTCTATAGCACCAAGCCCCTGAGCGACAAGTTTCGGCGCCTGACTTCGAATGCCACGAACGCAACCTGCATCTACGAGGTCATTCGTGACGCGAACTGGAACGTGCCTGAGTGGGCTCGCGATTCTCCCCTGCAAGTCCACCAGACGGACGATGCCCATGGAGCAGAGGCAGATGTCGTCGGGTACGGCTCGGACGAGGCAGCACCGCTTCTTCGTCAAATCCACCGTTGGAAATCTGGCCCCTTTGCGCGCGAGAACAGGTTGAAAGACTACGACTGGTTCGGGAGAATCGAGCCAGGCGTAAGCTTTGCCCTACAAACGCCTGCTCTCTAAGCTCGTTACCAAGGGGGGGGGGAGCTAACGCTTCTTGATCAAACAGACGCAGTTTACCCATGACATCGACTTTGACGTCTTCCGTGTCATGCGAGACTACGGCATTGCGTATGGCTCGAACAAGGCCGCCGTCGACGAAGCTCACATCCACGCCCTCTCACAGCACGTGAAGGGGTTCATCGACAAGAATCCGGAGCTGCTGCACGCAGAAGCGGATATCTCGTGGTTGATGGGCTCGTCGGGCGATGGCCCTGTCGCTGCTGATGACTTTGGCCTTGAAGGAGGGGACGAAACGGCAGAGGAGCAAGTGCTGGAGCCGGCGAGACGCATCGTCTCGGCGGGTGGTCGAGGCATGACTGGCAGTTCCGCAGCCGCTGGATTGCAAGATGAGACTGGAGACGAAGACGAGGCTGGCTCTCCGGCAGAGGCGTTTGCGTCCTGGCTGGGGGGCATCTTCAAGAGTAGTCTCTCGCCCCAATTTGAAATCGGATCGTTGGCATTCTTCCGTAGTCAGAGTCACCAGGCCCTGTTTGAGCACCTGGACAAGACCGGCGACTTCTACTACCGTGGACCGCGAGACATGTCGACGCCGACGCTCAGCGCCAGCATGTTCTTGCCCCAGAAGAGCGTGCTGCACTTTCGAAAGCGAGCCGAGAATGCGTACGCCCGGGGACCGAGCCCGCCCGACTCGACGCCGAAGCCACAGCTGAAACTCGTTGGTATCGCTAGAGACTTTCACGCGGGCATGCTTGCCATGGAGTCTGCCAAGAGGACTCGGCAGCCAGGACCGCAGCAGCTGAGCGAGGTCATGGCCGAGATGCTCGCCTGGTGGGAGCTGCTCTCGGGCGACGTGGAGAGACAAGGTGGCATTCCCGGCCTCATATCCGGAAACACGGTCATTGACGACCGAAACTTCGTCTTTGGCCTGTCGAAGCTCAAGCCCGTCGCAGTCGGTTGAGCGGATGCTAACGCCGGACTCTGGGGTTAGTGGACGTGCGGATCACAACTGGACGGGAGGCGCTGGCGTCTGGAGAAAACGGGCGGATTGATGCATCATGGACATGGATGGATTGAGATCTTGGGCTGGCCTAGATTTACTGTGCCGCCGACAGGGATAGACGGAGTCAAAAATAGAGGTTCATTTTTTGCGCTTGGTCTGTTGTGGTGCTTGTCAAGGCGCGAGTGTTTACATGGCAGCCGCTCTCGCGATGGCTTGTTTGGCAAGGCAGATGTCAGCGACTGGCCAGGGCCCCGCCACGTTTCAGTGGCGCATGGGGAGAGGGACAGACTCGACGACGAATGGATGGAACGGTACGGACTACTCGGTACGGACTAGTCCGTACGGAGCGGGTGGAGAACAGGAGCAGTGGTCGGAGAGCGGCGGCAGTTGTCGAGGGATCTCCGGCCGGGGTTGGCGACGGAGGTGTTGCAGAGCTGGGCTTTGATACACACTAATGAAGAAGGATGCAGGACAGGAGAGGCGGTCTCACGGGTGATTTGCGTGCGATGCGACGATCATTGTCGGATGGCGGTGCAGAAGCCAGCCCAACTGCCGCCACAGCAGGAGGGAGAAGCTTGTTGTTGACGGCGATGCCAGGAAAGGAGCGCCGTATCAAGGAGGTACCTTGCCCAGGTAGGTATGATTCGGGTCCTGGGTCGGACGAGTGCCGCTAGCCAGGGCCTAATTCCGGGGAGGCCAGGCGCCGAAACCTTCGCTGCAAGGCGACCCCAGCAACGCGTCTGACAGGGCGCCCCGAGTTTGCTTGGAACCTCAGCTGGGCCAGGTTCCCTCGCCCGGCTTTTCCCACCAGGCACACTGCACTCCCAACGTCATTTTTCTTCTTACCTTGCTTTTTGTTTGTTCGCCTCCTCCGTCTCCTCGAACGCTGGGCATCTGGTCTGTGGTTGTGTTTTGTTTTGTGCCTTTTTAACCCGACTTGGGCAGCGTGACGGGTACCTAGGTGTTTTGCTTCGACACGGCTATCCGTCCCGATCCCGGCTGCGCATCCATCACCAAGCCGAGCGGGCTTAGGGGAACGATTGCGCTCTTGGTGCCCAACGCTGCTTTGCTTTGCGGACGACGTACACTTTTTTCGCGTCTGTGCCTACAGCGGCGCGAGACGATTGATCGGGGTTGTTAAACCTGTCGTTGCTGAGGCTCGATCGTACCGAGTCGCGTCACAGCGAGCGACAACGACGAACGACGCGAAAACATGGCGATACTCGAGCCCACCGGACGGAGAGATGGAGGCGCGGCGAGAGGAGGCAGCTTTGGGAGGAACCTGTCCTTTATCACCGTATGGCTTCTTTGCTCTGCGAGGGCGTTGACGCGCTCGCGTGACCGACGAGGGATGGTGCTGACCTGACGTTCCCCTATCCAGCTGACGTTCCAAAACTCGGCCCTTATACTGGTACGCTCGCATATCCCCTTCTCGACGGGTAGGGCACGCAACTGACCTCGTCGTCCAGGTCATGCACTACTCGCGCATGATGCCCCCCTCGGGCGACCACCGCTACTTCACCTCGACGGCCGTCTTCCTCAACGAGGTCATCAAGCTGGCCGTCGCGCTGACGCTGGCCATCTACGAGACGTCCAAGACGCTGGCGCCCAGTACGCCCGCCACGACGCTGTTTGAGCAGATATACAACGCCGTCTTCGCCGACGACGGGTGGAAGCTCGCGCTGCCGGCCGCGTTTTACACGCTCCAGAACCTGCTCCAGTACACGGCTCTCGGGGAGCTGGATCCGGTGCATTTCCAGGTGCTGTATCAGGTCAAGGTGAGTTATTCGGGACACGTTGATAWCTTTTCGATTCCTGTCGGACTGGTGTGCTGTTGCTGAGGGCTTATACTGACCGTTGATGCTCGTGGACAGATCCTCACGACCGCCATCTTCAGCGTCGCCCTTCTCCGGCGTCAGCTCGGCGTCAAGCGCTGGATATCCCTCATCGTCCTCACCCTCGGCGTCTGCGTCGTCTCCCTCCCCTCGTCCGCAACGGCTGTCGACTCCCTCCTGCTCCACGGCATCCCCGACCACTACTTCCCCCGGTCCAAGCACGAGCTCGGCCAGGCGGCGTCGGCCGACCTCTCTATCCCCGACTCCCACCTGACGAAGCGCTCCGCCACGTACGAGGGCATCGCCAACGACCTGCCCCCTCCAGACCCCCTCATGAACTACTCGGTCGGCGTGACGGCGGCCGTCGTCGCCGCCGTCGTCTCGGGCCTGGCGGGCGTGTATTTTGAGAAGCTCCTCAAGGAGAGCCCCTCGCAGGCGAGCGTCTGGTTCCGCAACATCCAGTTGAGCTTCTACTCGCTCATCTTCGCCTTTTTCGGCGGCGTAGTCTGGCAGGACGGCAGCGGCATCCGCGAGCACGGCTTCTTCGAGGGCTACAACTGGATCGTCTGGGCGGCCATTGTGCTGCAGGCGGCGGGCGGGCTGATTGCCAGCCTCGTCATCCGCGACACGGACAATATCGTCAAGAACTTTGCGACGAGCATCAGCATCGTCATCAGTTTTGTGGTTAGCATGTGGATGTTTGAGTTTACAGTGACCATGACGGTATGACCCCTCGCCCTGCACCATGGAGGTGTGATTACTTACTGACGGCCGTTGTGTGCAGTTCCTCATCGGCACCTCGCTCGTCCTCCTGGCGACGTACCTCTACAGCGTTCCCGAGCGCAGCCTCCACCGCCCGCCCCCCGTGCGCATCGCCAGCTTCGAGAAGTCCACCGTCGTGCCCCTCACGCCCACGCCCGGCGCAACGCCGCGCATGGCGGACCTGACGCGCCTCAACTCGGATGCCTTTGAGGTGAGGGGGCTGGCCATGACGACGAGCCGGCCCAGCAGCCCCCTGCTGCCGCGGCAGATGAGCCGCACGCACGTCCACAGAGAGGACTGAGCAATGCGCAGGTCCGGGACGGAAAGATCTGGGAGAAAATGTCTGGGATAAGATACCAATGGTTATATGAGCGGCCGGACTGTGCGGCGTCGCGGACGGGTTAAAGAGCTGGGATGCGTGGGATGCGTGGGATGCGTGGGATGTTCGGCGAGCACGACTTGGACCAGGTAACAAGCATCTCCGGGAGGTATGGACATCGGTTTTTTAGAGAAAACTGCCTGTGTAGCAGCAATATAGACGCGCCGGCGACACTTGATCTAAAATCACCGAGGGGAACGGGGGTATGTAGCGTGTGATATTAAAGTCTTCCTACTTACACACTCACATCTCTCTATACACTCACCGACCGGCCGAGTCCGAGCGTCGATATCTTCGGTAACGTCGTGCGGGAGTAAAGGTAGGCCTACGGCGAGTGGAATAAATATTTATGTGTGTGCGTGCAAATAGTATGACTCCATATTATTAGACGGCATCTAGACGCGGCTCTTGTTTGGGAGGAGGGGTGGGTTACATAAACGACTCTTTTCCACCACGAGTTCAAACATTTGATCTTCGCCTCTTGAAAAGTGCAATGTAGCTGCTACTAAGCTACCATATTGTAAGATACCATTCCCGCCCACCAGATTAACGTCATTTGCGAAGAGAAATCATCTCCAACTTCTAATATTCCATTCTTTCGCCGGACAACAGACACCCCGGGGCTGGATTACATGATGACTTCGTTGGCAACATCCTACGAGGCGCGGTTAGTACATACGTCGATGAAGAAAGGTTGTGTGATATGAAAAGGGGCCTCACCCGCTTCAGCTCCTTGTACGGCAGGCAGACGCAGTTTTGCACGCGCACCTCGTCGCCGACGCCGCAGTCCTTGCCCAGGATGGTGATGCTCTGTACCTTGACGCCGTTCTTGATGATGCTTGTCGAGTGGCTGCCGACGGGCGTGGGGGTGCCCTCGACGCGCGCCCACGCGCCCACGCGGCTGCCCCAGCCGATGATCGAGTACAGCACGCAGGCGTCGTGCTTGATGTCGCAGTCCTCGAGCACGACGCTCTCCTTGACGCGGGCGACGGCGCCGATGGTGACGCGCGGGCCGATGCTCACGTTGGGGCCGAGCTTGGCCGTGGGGTGGACATGCGCCGTGGGGTGGATGAAGACGGGGGGCACGATGTTGGCGCTGGGCTGGGCGAGCTCGGTGCTCGACGTCTGCCACGCCTTCTGCAGGTACAGTGCGTTGGCGGGCACGGCGGAGCCGGCCGTCTTGATCTGGCGCCAGAAGTCCTTGGTCTCGTAGACGTAGAATTGCTTGCTGTCGGCCATGTCACCGAGAATGTCCTGCTCGAGGCGGATGACCTCGTTCCTGCGGCCCTCGTCGTCCACGTCGTCGTCGCCCCCCCGTGAAGCAGGGATGTTATAGCTGTCAAGGTTCGCCGAGGACGGGTAGGAGACGAGGCGCGCGGGGCGGTCGAGGCGGCGCTTGATGGCCGACTTGATGGAGGGGAAGATGGCTTCCGTGGAGAAGAGGTAGACGCCACAGTTGATGAGGTTGCTGATGTGCGACTCGGGCTTCTCGACATAGTGCAGGACACGGCGGGTGTGGGCGTCGGAGACGATGCAGCCAAAGTTGGTGGCGGCCTCGTCGCTGACGCGGGTGCCCAGGATGACGGCCTCGGCATCGCGGTCGGTGAAGAGATTCAGCATCTCGGCGAGGGGAAAGGAGCAGCAAACGTCGGCGTTGAGGACGAAGAGGCGCTCGGGCCGGCCCTTGAGGATGGCATCGCGGAAGTGGTAGAGGCCGCCGGCGGTGCCGAGGGCCTGGTACTCGCGCAGGTAGCGGATGGTGATGGAGGGGAACTCCTTGGCCGAGTCCTTGATGAAGTCGCGGAAGACGGACTCGTCGTAGTAGCCGATAATGTAGACCTCCTGGATGAGCTTGTTGGGGACGCGGGCGATGGAGGAGAGGCAGTGCCAGATGATGGGGTGGCCGGCGACCTCGAAGAGGGGCTTGGGGAGGTCGAGCGAGAGGGGGCGGAAGCGGGTGCCGCGAGAAGGGCCGCCGACCTGGAGGAGAAGAGTCAGCCAGTTGCTAGTGGTGGTGATGATGGCCGCGAGCTGCCCCAGCAGGAACAAACAGAGGCTGGACGAGCGTCGCAATGACAGGCTGATCAAGTATTGAAGCTCAGCAGAGACCAATTGAGCCTTACCAGAATGACAGCCTTTGTGGCGCCCTGGTCCTTGGGACGGTGCGTCAGGGGCACCTGGAGGGACATGGCGGTGATGGTTTGGAGGGGTCGAGGGAGAGCTCCGCGAGAGATGGAGAGGGCGACGATGGCGGAAGTGGGAGAGGCGAGCGGGCTCAGGGAGGATTCGCAGTTGTGGCGCGGCTGCTGCCTCGGTGCTCGTGGCCGAGAAAATCTGGTAATCGCAGTGTCGTCGGCCGCGTACTTTGTATCGTGGAATAATATCTGTCCAACAAGTCCCAAGTCGTGGAGCCAAGCGGGCGGTTGGGCTCGGCGTGGCGGGCGCGGGGAGATGAGCGGTGGATGCACTGGCAGCTGATGGCTGGTTGCATGCATGACGCCCAGGGGCGCACTGGAGCAGTCATTATGCGATTAAGCGATGGCGGCTGCAGCCGCGCGCCAGGCCCGCCACCGAGAGCCTCACCTGGCGGGAGTCAGTCACTAACACGCGATGCTCGAGATAAACACAACTGCCCGGGGGCTCTTGAACCGATGCATGTTACAGACACACGCAGTGTCCATCGTGGATTATGCTTGACGTTCGCGTTATGGAATCGTGGCAGCCGTGTGCCCTGCGTCTCCGTGTTTGTCTCCGTCTGTAGAACGCTGTTCTGGCGGCCCCAGGTTGTTCCGTGCATGTCGTCGACTTCACGGCAGAGATGCTGAGCATGCGAGCCACGTTTAAAACTCGCTGGTTCAAATATCCTTCTCACTTCTCCCGGGACTCATCAGTTCGTGACAGCCGGTTGGCTGTGGGCTCACAAGGCTGTAACGGCACCTGCGCCGCACCTGTTCATTGCCTGGCCCCCCAGCCACCTGAATTTCGATCCCTGCCAAGACCGCGCCGCGATGCACTCTCTCAACTCCATCAACCATTAATTTCTGCTAGGGGCCATTTACTTTGACAACTCCCACAGCGTTCGCTCGCTTTCAACCCCGACCTTTGACCGCCTGGAAGCACTATTTGCATGTCAGAATAGTGACTCCGGGGCCTTCGCTGCGCGTCTCCTCCTCCGTTGCCGTGCCAGCTGGCAGGCACCCGCCGTTGGCCTACCAGTTGTTATCTGCGAGCTGTGTTGCTCTGAGTCTGAGGTGCTCAGCACCACACCCCTTTCTCCTCTCACCTCAAACCTCTGCCAACTGGCGAGGCACCCGACCTTCACCTTTCGCCTCGCCCACGTCCCCTCGCTTCTCATCTCTCCCATCCTTCACTCAATCCCTTTTACTCCTACTGTACCATCTTCTGTGCCCTGCGGCCCTCTCTTTTCAGATACCCTGCCGTTTCGTCTCTTCGAATCTTTCGTCTTGCACCATTCATCATCACAGCCCACACTCGGCAACTCACAACTTGGAGACTTGCAGGCGTGCAGGCCTGTCATCCAACGCTCCTCTGCGGCTTCATGCAGTGAATCCACCATGCCGGGAGCAATCGAGATTGGCTGCGGGGGTCGAAAGAGTCGCCAGCGCGGATGCACCATCGTCAAGCCTGATCCAGATGCCCCCAACGTCTCGGAAACAGCCGGTGGCGTCAGAACGGAGCACTCTGATGAGTCCAGCGAGTACGACACCTCCACACGCAATCGTGGGAGCCAGTCCCTCACACGTCTCGGCAGATCCGATGCTCGCAAGTCCAACTCCCCTCGTTTCTTTGAACACCGTTACTGACTGAGTACCATAGCGCCGCCTAGTGAGCGTATTACCGAGCCAGATCCGCTGATGACGGAGGTGCGAGTGCGTCACAACGGGGCCGCTGCCGCTGCCAGCCCAACCAGTGTCCCCAACGCAGAAGAAAGCTTCTTCCATACCTCTTTTCAGGATATTGGAAAGAAGTTCAAAGAGTGCAACGACACGCTCGGAGAGCTTCAGCAGCTGGGTGTCTCCCACGATGTGCAGCTCCCCGAGCTCGTCCTCGTCGGCGATCAGTCGGCTGGCAAGTCCAGCCTCATGTCTGGTCTCGCGAACCTAGACCCGCCGAGAAGTGAAGGCACCTGCACCAGGTGTCCTCTGCATATCCGCGTATCCCGCCACACTGAGTGGTCTTGCCGAGTCTGGCTTCGGAAGGAATATTCGTACAAGCCTCCGCCGGATCGCACCATCAACGAATCCGATGTGACCAATCAAGATCCGTTCTTCCCCTGGCGGAAACTGCCCTCGACTGCGGTCCATGAGTTCAAGACAATGCACGATAAGAGCGAGATTGAGGATGTTCTTCGCTGGGCTCAGATTGCCATACTCAACGACGACAAGCATCACGGGCTCTTCGTTCCTGGCTCTGGAAGCATCGCGACAAGCACGCCGATTGCTAAGGCCGCCGAGGAAACGGTTGCCAAGTTTTCTCCCAACATCGTTGCCCTCGAGATCAAAGGCCCCGGCCTACCTGATCTCTCATTCTATGACATGCCGGGTATTTTCCAGAACCCGGCCGACGCGAGAGACGACTATTTGGTCAACGTCGTGCGCAATCTCTCCAGCGCCTACATGTCGCACGCCTCTGCCATCATTATCTGCTCGATGCCAATGAATAGCGACGCCGAAAACTCGGCCACCTTTGGCTTGACCCGAAGACTCGGTGCCTCTAGTCGGACTATTGGCGTGCTCACCAAGGCTGATCTCTTGCCTAAGGGTGGTATAAGTAACTACGATCAGTGGCTGACCATCATGAAGGGAGAGACACACCAGACTGGGCTGGGGTACTTTATTACATCTCGCCCTCAAGGGAAGGACTTGGAGGAGCTGAAGAAGTGGGAAGAACACGTGTTCGAAGACCACAGCTTCGATGACTGGCCGGAGGACTTCCATCAGTTCTCCGATAGATGCGGCATCGAGAAGCTCAAGGCGTTTTTGTCGGAGAGACTTGGTGAAGAGTTTGCTAAAAGGTGAGTCCCTTCTTCGCCATGGATTGTCATAGGAATACTAACAATCGATAGTCTGCCAAATATCAAGCACACGGTTGAGCTTCACCTCGACAAGATCACGAAGCAACTCGGCAATCTTCCCGAGCTGCCCGAGAACGTCGAGCTGGAGATCCAGACCGGGCTCATGACATTTGCGGACATTGCCCGTGCAAAGATGGATGAGTTTATGAGACACTTCAACGTCTTGCCGCGCAACTTCCGTGATTGTCTTTTGGAGATTAAACCAAAATTCACCCTCAAGGATAGAACGGACCACCCCACGATTGATATTTCGGATGATGAATCCGACAATCTATCAATTGCGAGTACGCCGACGGCCAAACGCCACGCCCCGGTCTCGCATGCGACCCCGTCCAAGCGTCTGAGGTTTGATGGAGCAATCACTACAGCCCCGAATGGTCAAATCAAGCCGGAGGAAGTAAATGGTGGACCAAGTGTACGAGCATCCGGCGGCTCTCGGCCGCCTCCTCCGGCCGCGAAAAAAACAATGCTGCCAGAGCCGTTTACCAACTTTGCCACGATTGGACGTGGATTTCGTACCTTGCGAGAGGTGCGTGAGGAGATGCAGGCCAAGACCAAGGCCGGGATGCCCGACCGTATCTCGGACGAGGTTTATGTCGACCTAGTCAAGGAAGCCATTAAGCCGTGGAACCGCCCAATGGATGCCTTTATCAAGCAGACGATGAAGGACCTTCAGTCGGAGCTTGATGCTACCTTGGGCAAGGCTCTCGATGGCCTCAAAAAGAGGTTCATTTACCCGGAGGCGAAGAGGCATGTGCGGAAGTGTCTCGAAGAACATCGCAAGGAGACCGAAGCTGCTCTCATTGGGCTCTACAACGATGAAATGGAGCGGCTCTTGACGTTCAACGAGGAATCGTTCAAGCAGTACCGCGATGACGAACATATTGTGCTAACGCGGTTCCGACACAACATGCGCATGGAAGCCGCGGGGCTTGCGGTTCGACCCTTGGGCCAATGGAACGACATGCCAGAGGAAAAACGGGTGCAAGACTCCAAGCGACGCGAGGCTGAGCTTGTCAAACTCGGCCCCGACCAGTTTGTACGAGAACTCGAGGTCGTTGCGTACGTTAGGGGCTACTATCGTCTCGCAGCCTTGCGATTCGCGGACGCGGTGTCGCAGCGGATCCTGTGCCGGATGATTCCGGCCATTCGACGCAAGCTGCCGGCTTACCTGGAGGAAAAGCTCGGTCTCCGCAGCCCGAACGCGCACGGGGTCTACGAGAAGCTCATGGAGGAAGACTTGCAGACGGCGACCAAGCGCGAGATGCTGAAGCTGGAAAAGCTGAAGTTTGACAAGGCGCTGGCCAGCATCGAGCTGCTGGAGACGGGAGCGTCGCGCGTCCTAGACGGCGTGGAGGGTGACGAGCAGAGCACCCAGCCGGTGTCTCGCACGGCGGTGGAGGTTGACACCCACATGGTGGAAGAAGTGTAATGGCTACGTCTTGGGTGTTTGGCGTGGGGGATGAATACTTGCTGTGCTATAGAAGAGGATTAGATGCTCTGGCGGTCTTGTGTCGGGACGGTTGCGGATTGGTCTGTCAGGTACAACTGGGACGTTGCTCAACAAGGTCAGGCTAGATGTATCTGGGCAATCTGGGCGATCTGGGCAGAAAAGTGCTGATACGATAGCATATGGTGGAGGTGGGACTGTAGGAATAGACCTCGCAGGTAGCTAGGGGAATGTGGCTATTACTTGATGGCACTTGATTGTGTCGCTGCTGTGATGGTAGCTCACGTTGCCCTTGTGACGACCTGCGGCTCGTGTAGTCTTGGGGTGCCCCAGGCGGGGCCCTCAACTTGTCTCTCCATTCGCCTCTACCGCTTCACGTACACCAGCAAGGCCAGCAGTCAGCAATTCGTCTCAATTGCCCGAACACGGAAACTCTCGTCTATCCCTGTTCTTCGGATGGACACATCTTCCCCGCCCCGCGCCGCTGCTTGTTGCCCCAAGTTTTGGCCTCCTCGGAACATCTCAGCCCAGTCAGCCACCTTGGGGCCAGCACGCCCGCAGCCCATCTACTCGCGGCCCATCTGCGCTACCCATCTACTCGCTGCTTCGGACGCTCACTCCGCCGGCTGGTATACGAAGCCGTGGCTGGCTAAGGGTGTCTCGCTGAGTCCCTCGTTGGTCGTCGACCTTGTCGCCGGCGCTACATCTGAGGCTGACGCCCAAAGGTGTCGGGACGCCCAACCTTGACCCCGTCTCGGTTGTCACCATGAGCTGACGCGCAGAGCACGTTGGCTGGCTGTATGACCTATGCGAGGTGAGCATCAAGGCGCGCGAGGAGCGTCCCCCGTCTTTCGGTCGCTTGGCCCTCCTCCCGAGGACGGGGCCGGTCTTGAGCGCGCTCGTCAGCCTCTGCTCTTGCTCTTCTCCCTCATGTTGACCAGCTCTCCGACCGCCACGCTCCCTTCGCCGTCCGGCAGCCGCCTCCAAACTATATTAGATCTTATCCCGAAGAGGAGATAGGACACTTCGTAACCCGGTCCACCTCTTCATCTAGTCCTATCTCTGGTGACATACCAACCTCTATCATGGCTGGACTCGCATCTGCGGGCGCTCCCAAGCACTTGGTCCTGCACAGCGTCGAAGAAAACACCGATATCGCCCGTGCCGAGGCCCCTCGGTTTGAAAGGGTGACCTGGTACAAGGAGCCGCACCTGCGCAAGCTGTACTTTTTAAGCACATTCCTGCTCATTGGCTCTGCAACCACGGGCTTTGACGGAATGCTGCAAAACACTTCTCGTAAGTTTGCCTGGAAACAGAAAAGAAAATCACGGCCGCCTTCAACGCCTTCAACGCCTGGACTCGTCTCTGACGTGTCGACTAGAACAAATGGACAAGTGGAAGGCCTTCTTCCCAGAGTACGCCGATGCCAACAAGCTCGGGATCCTGATCAACATGTACAACATCGGATCCGTCGTCTCCTACTTCATTTCGCCCTACATGGCGGATATTCTCGGCCGCAAGCCCACCATCATGATTGGCTGTGTTATCATGAWCGGGGGTGCCTGCATCACGACCTTTTGCACCGGCTACGGGAGTGAGTCTGGGACGCTGTCGGTTCGACGGACCTCTCACTACGCAAGCTAACACCGTATCTAGTGTACATCGGCGGCCGCTTTGTTCTCGGCTTTGGCAACTCGCTTTCTCAAATTTGCTCGCCCATGCTCCTGACCGAGATTTGCCACCCGCAGCATCGTGGCCCGTTGACCACCGTTTACAACTGCCTGTGGAACCTGGGGTCCCTGTGTAAGGCTTTGCAGCTGCTTCGCGCCTTTGGTGCCTTTGCGCTGACACTCTGCAGTGGTCTCCGTCATAGGCTGGGGCACTGCCTCTATCAACAACGACTGGTCCTGGCGCTCCATCACCTTCATCCAGGCCGTCCCCTCCATCATCCAGCTCGTCGGCATTTGGTGGGTCCCCGAGTCACCCCGTTTCCTCGTCAACAAGGACAAATCGGACGAGGCTCTGGCCGTCCTCTTCAAGCATCACGGGGGTGGCGATGCCAACAACACAACGGTTCTCTTCGAGTACCGCGAGATCAAACAGACCATCGAGGCCGAACGCAGTGCCAAGCGGTCCACCAGCTACCTCGACTTCTTCAAGACCAAGGGAAACCGCTGGAGACTGGCCATTGTCATTTCGCTCGGCGTCATCTCGCAGTACTCGGGCAACGCCCTCTTTTCCAACTACATTGACATCATCTACGAGGGAGCTGGTATCAAGGAGCAGAACAAGAAACTCGCTGAAGGTCTTTGCCGACTCGGAATTGCATCAAATGGCGCTCGACACTGACCGTGACTTCTTTCCTAGTTGACTGCTGGCAAGACCGTCATGGATCTCTGCATATCCGTGGGGGCTGCTCTTTCGGTCGACAAGGTCGGGCGTCGACCTTTGTTCCTGACTGCCATCTCGGGCATGGTCCTGTCCTTTGTTTGCTGGACCATAACCGGCGCAGTTTACGAGAACTCTGGCGTTCCCGCGCCGCCTACCGCCGACTCGCCTGACGGTGGCGTCACATACATGAATGACGGTTCCGGGTATGCCCAGATTGCGTTTGTCTGGCTTTTCAGCGTCTTTTACGACATTGGCTTTTCTGGCCTGCTCGTTGCGTACGCGCTGGAGGTTCTGCCCTTCCACCTGCGAGCTAAAGGTGCGTGCCTATTACGTCTTATAGCGCTGATCTTTGAGCTAAGCAATGTCATTTAGGCATGGTGATTATGAACGTTACTGTGATGGCAGTTCTCACCATCGGAAAGTGAGTTGCTCCAAGACCCAAGGATACGTTGCATCAGGACGCTGACAAGTTGTGTCCCAGCCAAACCAACAAGCTTGCATGGGACAACCTGCCGCACCACTGGAACTTTATGCTCTTCTACACGCTGTGGAACTTTTGCGAGCTCATCTTCGTCTACTTCTTCTACGTAGAGACCAAGGGCCCGACCCTCGAGGAGATTGCGCGCATCTTTGACGGCGACGACGCCGTTCCGCACATTGACCTCGAGCAGGTGGAGAAGGAGACGCACCTGGTAGCCCTTTAACGCTGTGAACCGGTTGCATCATGTTCGTCGGGGTTTGGCGGGTTGTGTTTCGCTGCGGACTCGGTTGATGGTATCCAGTTGTCGTTTGATGATCACCAGGCCAGGGTGTGCTTGTGCACCTCGCCAGAGGCTCAACTGCGCAGGCCGCCTATATAGTTGCTGGTTGCATTCTGTCCAACCTAGCGGCGCCTCGAATTATCCCATGTAGACATCCTTGCTGCTGAATAGTCAATGGCTACAACCTCGAGCTCGCGTGAGTGGTGTGGAGTCGGCCTGCTTAGCAGGACAACGGGACGTTACCTCGTCAGCGTTAACAAAATTGTCTCAATCCGTCCTGTTTTAACTTCCAACTCACATCACCATCTTGGACAGGAATATTTGCTACGTTCGCCGAGAAAAAGAAACCCGAAATGCCTCAGCAAGTCTGGCAGCGCAAGTTCCCGTCGGGCTTCGGCCTGGAAAAGGCCCTGGTGGCGACGCGGAGCCCTGGCCAGCCCGTGGCCATTGCGAGCCCGCCGACGGAGGTGAGCAGCGGCCCCCCGTCCCGTAATCCGGGGTCCCCGGCCGGCCGCGTCCCGGGACGGATTCGACCGGCCCCGGATGCACGTGCGGCTCCCAGCTGACAACGCCGGTGCAGATGCAGGCCCTCCTCGACGCAGACGTCGGCGGCGAGGGCTTCACCCTCTCGTCCTTCAGCGCCGACGACGCCTGGGAGCTGGGCCACCTCATCCACGCGCGCCTGCTGCCCTTTGCTGGCTCGCGCCCGGCGCTCATCTCCATCAGCCTGGCCAGCGGCGCGGTGGTGTTCCAGAGCGCGACGGGCAGCGGCACGACGCCCGACAACGCCGTTTGGGTGGCGCGCAAGCGCGCGACGGTGCTGCGCTTCGGCGTGAGCAGCTGGCTCATGGGATGCAAGTTCGACGGCGACGAGGCGGCGTTTGCGGCCAAGTTCGCGCTGGGGCCGGACGCCGCGGGCGGGTATGCGATCCACGGTGGAGGCGTGCCGCTGCGCGTGAGGGGCGTGGAGGGCGTGGTGGCCGTGGTGGTGGTGAGTGGGCTGAAGCAGCATGAGGATCACGGCGTGGTTACGGAGGTGATCCGGGAGAACTGGGAGGTTGTGGCGGAGTGATGCTGTCTCTCTGTTGGGCTAAAGACTGTCTATATGAATGGGAGTATGCCACTACATGTCCAGGGACGCACGCTCTACACACAGGTTTTGTACATGAGATCACTGCTCAGCGTGTTCCCCAGCTTTGTCCGCAGATGGCTTGTCGTTTGCCTTGTTATACACTACACACAGGTTTTGTACATGAGATCACCACTCAGCGTGCCCCCTAGCTTTGTCCGCAAATGGCTCGCCGTTTGACTTGTTATACACGTCCAATATAGAACGGGCCGCTTCGTTCTTCTCGCCCGAAGACATGAGCAACGCCCTGGCATCCTCGGGCATCTCGTCGATCTGCCTGCGTACCAAATCGGCAAACAGGTCGTTTATAGTAGGCGTGTTGTCCTCCGTCGTCGACGCCTCATGGCAGTCTGGGGTTCCTTCGGGACCAGCGCCGAACACGCGCTCGACGCAGCCCTTTATCACGCGCCAGAGGGGATCAACGACCTTGCTCTTGGCAAGCGACGCCACAACAATGCCCACCAACCGGGGTATACCGTACCAGACATCGTCGCCGTCTAGGCCGATTTTGTGGAAGACGTACTCTTCTAGCTGGAAAAGCCGCCCGTACGTCCGGGCATGTGTCTTCTCCATGATCTTGCACATGTCGATGAGCCGGCGCAGGGACTGGGTCAGGGGAGAGTATGGGTCGTACATCTGCCAGGCAGATCTGTCGGCCGTCACGCTCCGGAGTTGGTTGAAGGGGGTTGGGAAGACGCCAGGCGGCAGAGGGAGCTCCCCGGGGTCCTTGATTGGAAACTCGATGACGCGCACCGTGACGGGGTCGAATCCAGGGATCTGCGGCCTGGGGAGGTATGCCTCTTCCTCTTCGGAGCGTTCGGTGGTAAAGTGCAAGAGGGCCGGCCCCTTTACGAACCACAGGTCGCAAAAGGACCTCACCGGGCAGGAAATATAGTGGAATGCCGCGTTGTAAGGGGGCGGCTGGACATAGTAGCAGCGCAGCAGCTCGTCGAAAGCCGCGTCCCATGCGTCCAGGAATTGGCACTCGGCGTGGGAGACCTGGCCCGAGGCATACACCCAGCCGTGCCATGGCGCGCCGTTCTCATACGACCTCGTCGGCCGGTACAGTGTGTCCAGGCGGGCCGCGCCATCACGGACCCCTTCTGCGCCGGATGCCTCGAGCGACAGGCCCCGATGGGGGACATCGAACCTCACCAGACCGAGCTTCTTCCACCAGTTGGTCGGGTCCCGGAGCTGGACGATGTGGAATGGCGGCCGGTCCGTGTCATGGATCCCGGGCACCCCGGGCACGGACGCCTTGTCCATCATGCGGGCCGTCTCGATGTCGTGCTGCACCAGGCCGAGGGTGTCGGCGTCCTGCCGGGACGTCATGTCGGCGAAGAGGACGCCCTCGATGAGCCCATTGGTCAGCGGGAGGATGTATATGGGCAGCGTGGCGAGGAAGAGGACTGCTATGAGCCGGCCGATGGCCCGGATCGTCCATCGCAGCATGGTGAGCTTCGTAATGGTGAGCTCCCCGCTTCCGGCCCAGCTACATCAGATTCAGGCAAGCCTGTCTCGGTCAGACCCGGGTGTTTTTGGTGCAGCTCCAATAACGAGAGTGAAATATTTGCTGCCGTGATGGACCCAGATAATGATGGAATAAAGGAGGTGCCGAGGGGGCTGATAAAGGCTGTGCCGGAGCTAAGTCGGCCTGTGGGTGAGGCCCCACAGGGGGTCAAAGATGATACTTCGCGCTTCGTACCAGGGTCAGAACAGGAGCAAATTTAGCCATCATATCCAGTCTCGCCCTTTATGCATAGAGCTTCAGTCGTCGAAGACACGGCAGAATGCAACGTCTTTGGAACTCTTCTTTGTCGCCTGCGCACATGTCCGAGTCCTCGGACTGAGGGGCTCCAAGATTCCTCGGTGCACGACATGGGTCCACGAGAACATGCAACAGAGGCGCTGTGCAATGCCGAGGCTCCTACTGTCCCTTAGATATGGGGTGTGTCCATATCCTGATTTAGTCCAGATCCTGGTCGCGTGAGTCTGGACAAGCTTTGCTATGAATAGTTCATTGAGATAGCATAAAGATAGGTAGATGACAGCTATAAGTCCGTACAGTACATGCTTGTGTAATTATTAAGTTGGCTCGCTTTCCCCCTCATTCCGCCGTACCTCGGCCGCGACTCACCAGATCCTCTCCGACAGAGGGCCTCGGGGCTTTCGACCCTTGATCGTCATCATGGGATTTCCGGCACCCGTGGGAAATGGCGCGCCCATCGCCGACGTGGCATTGTGCGGCTTTCCAGTGCCGAGCGTGACCACCACAGTGTTGTATGCGGTCGTGATGCTCGTGGTGTTCATGGCGGATGGGCAGGGGGCCCCAGTGGACAGGGGCACAGAGCTGTGGTTTTCGGCGTTGCAGGGCTTGCCGCTGTGCTTCTTCCTGCAGGTCGACTCTCCTGTGCTGATGTTGATGATGATGATCTCGATGTTGTCGCCGCCGCTGCCCGACACCGTCTTGGTGAGCGTTTGGTAGATGCTCTCGACGACGGTTTGAACCTGTGGCGAAGCGGTGACCGTGACTGGCGGAGCAGTCATGACACTTGGGTCGGGGCTGGCCACAGCCTTGACGTTTGGCCCCGTTTCCGGATTACCGACATTGCTGAGGGTCTTTGTCACCACAGTGTCACCGCTGTTTGGTCGAGAGGGGCTCTCAAAAGGCTGGGGCGGGCTACCAGGCTGGGACGAGCCGGCGGGACTCGAAGGATTCGGATTCACTGTAACGGTGACGACATTCGGGGAGCCTGGGGTTGGAGATGGGCCGTTGGTGATGGTGACAGTCTTGGGCCCCTCTTGAGGCGTGCCTCCTTGTTGGGTGGTCTTGGTCGTGACGCGTGGCTGGGAACCCTCCGCAGGAGTCCCATGTGACGGCTGCAGAGGGCCGTTTATGACCGTGACAGTCTGCGGTTTGGGCTGAAGCTGAACAGTGACCTCTTGTGTGACAGCAGGGGGGTTGTTGTTGATTTGCGTGATGGTGACAGTGGCACCCGACGGCGTGACGGTCTGTAGAATGGTGACAGTCTCCGTTTTCGGAGCGGCAGCTGGCTGCGTCACGGTGACTGTCGTGACGCCTTGGCTCGGAGCGCCCGGCGCCGGACAGGGGCAGCATTCGTTCGAATCACGGCGGTCCTGGAGGCGGCCGAAGCGAGCCTGGACCAGAGGAGCCATGGCCAGCATGGCCAAAGGGAAGAGGCGGTTCATGGTGAGTAAGGGCACGGACACCAGGGTATATGGTGTTAATGAATGGATTGCGGGTAGAAAGGCTGCCCGATGGAATCACTGGGGGGAGATGCGATGGGGATTGTGCTGTGCGAACAGTGGGATAGATATGGAACGACTGCGTCCTTATATCCATCTTTGCGATATCGTGAGGGCGCAAGCCGATGGGCTTCAGCTAGGTCCGTTCATGGACATCCATTGACAGGACTGGTGGTGAGAATGCAATGGCAATAACAAGGAGGTTTTCCGCCCTTGTATTCTCACGCATAATCCGAGCCTATGAGGTCAGGGAAAGTATCCAGGCAGGGAGGAGCACTCGCTCGTGGAGGTATGGGTGCAGCCGCCCTCATGGAACCCAAGGGGGTGGTTATCGAAAGGGGCACATCGAGGGGGGCACATTATGAGCACCAGGGCAGAGGCGCCATCTGATCTGGTATGCGGGACCCATGATATGAAGGGCAGGGCGTGAAGATGTTCAACACAACTTCAACGTCTGACGAATGTCCGAGGCCAAGGTGGAGGACAAGGTCGTTTCGGTGAGTACGGAGTGCTTCAGGAGTACAAACTCACCGAGTACGTACCACGAATTACCAGCGCAACGGTTCACCAATGCGGTCCGCCATTTACCCGGCCGCTCCCGCGCCAATTTCGACCCACCGGAGCCGAAGCCACCAAATAGCGAGCCCAGTGCAACCTCCTGCAGACGTTCGCTTCGACGTCATCCTCGCCAGCAGCTCAGGCAGTCGTCGGCGCTGTGCGTCATCTCGAGAATGCCATCGGACCGCTGATTGCCCGCCGATTGCGCACGTCAGACGAAGCCTCCCCACCACGGTCCCGGCCGCGACGCCATATCTCCAGCCACCATGGGAGCCTGCCAGTCGTGCCTCGGGCGGCGCCACAGGGATGACTACGACGAGGTGGGCTGGTCCGCGCGCGCTCGCACTCGTTTGCACTGGCCTGACTGTGAATGACAGGGCGAAGACAACCGGCTTCTGTACGAAGACGGCAATGGCATGCAGTATGGCAGCTTCGACGATGCCGCCATGGGCGGCGACGACACGATGGAAGCGCAGCGCGAGAACGAGGCGCTGCAGAGAGTGGTGGCCAAGACATCCAAGTTCGTCGCCTGCTGCCGGCTTCCTGGGGGGGCAGAGCAGAGCGTCCGCTAACCGAGGTGCAGCAACATGGTCGACGTTTTCGAGATTGCGCCTCAGGGCTCGTCGACTCGCGGCAGTGCTTCGACCCCCTTTGCGTACGCCGGCCAGGGCGCGCGCGTAGCGCGCTACCAGCACCTGGTGTCGAAACTCGGCACCGACGAAGACGGCGACCCCGCAGGCGTCAGGATCGATTGGCTGGCGGAGGACGACACGGTCGAGCTGCAGAACAATCGGCCGGCGAGCATCAAGACACTCGAGGATGAGAATGGCGGCCCCCTCGTTGGGACGTTTGCAGACGCCGCGGCAGCCATGCAATGAAGGTGAAAGCGGCCCCGCGCCTCGCCGCATGGTTGCAGAGCCGTGTCCGGCCCGGCTTCGACTCGGGCTCGTCTCCCACACGATAGAACGAGAGAAACTCACGACAGACGGACTTCTTTTTTTTTTTTTCGTGTCTTGATATACCCAGGCTCGCGCGGGGGGGGGTCCACACCCTCTGCGGCGCGAACATTCAAGCAGGTTGTCTCCTTGGAGGCGGCGGCKGCGGGACTTTTCAGCTTCTTTTCTTCCTCTGGTCGGATATTCAGAGATTTTTTTCTTCATAATGTGCGCATGGCACTTGTACAAAAGGAGTCGAGGCACACCAATCGAATGGCAGATATTGGGCTGAGCAGGGGTCCCGACAGGCCCTATGTGGACAAGTGGACTGCTTGTCAAGCGGAGACTGCCGTTGCCAACCACCATAGACGCAGAAAACAGCAGTAACAGCAACCCTTCTACACCGCAAAATGCCCACTGAGCGTCAGACACGTGCACCGGCTGACGGGTGGAGCGCGTTGGCTCCCACGAATGCACGACGGGCTTCGCTGCGCTGCCCGCCGGACTCGCCCCTAGCTTCGTGTTTCTCCGGCTTCGGCTCGCACCGCTGGCCTAGTTCCCTGGCCCCAGTGAGGGGCGGACCGCGCAAGGATCTTGCCGCACTCTCACCGAGCCTTCGGGACCGTCAGTCGGGTCAGTGCCTGGCCGTATGCGCCGTGGGCGTCGAGCACGAGCCAGATCCGGCGCGGCCACACGAGCAGGAGGGTTGACGCCGGGGACCAGCAATGCCACGGCCACGGGGAGGAGACGAGACGGGACGAGGGCGGCTGAACAATGCGCGAGCAGGCCACGGCATGGACGGAGGACGAGTACCGAGTACATGCTCGTACGTACATGATGACATGGCCCGGCTCCACGACCACCGACGTCGACGCGCCCTCGCGCGGCCCTCGACTTCTCCACCCACCTCGCAGCACGCCTGCAGCAGCAACTCCCGCTGTCTCGCGTCCCTCGCCCGTCACGGTACCTGGCAACCCAGCCGTCTCGGGCAGCCTCGCGCTGCGGCGGCAAACGCTGCTCGAGGCCCGCCAACCAGACGCCTCGAGCCAAGGGCCTCGAGATCCGGGCTCCCAGGCGGCGGTGCGGCTCCTCGCCGACGGCCCCTGTGCATAGCCGCCGCTCGAGCGCCCGGCCGGCAGGCCACAGGCCCCGATAAGCGAGCCTGCCGCTCCTCGAGCGCGCACACTGCTGCTGCCCGGCGGCGCTGGGCCCTGGCCGGCAGGGGGCTGGGGGTGGACGTCACGCGCGGGACGGGCCCTGGACGCCGGGCCTCGCTGAGGCGCACCCGCTGGCTGGCTGGCGGTGCTGCTGCGTCGCGGGCACAGTCAAAAGGCTCGCCGCGGCCCTGGCTGCTCTGCTCCGTCATCGTCAAGCAGGCAAGCCCTCCCGCGGCCGCTTCGCAATGACGACGACCCACCCGCGAGTCGCCCACAGTCGCCCACAGTCGCCCACATACGCTCACCACGGACGGCACGCGGCAGGGCCCAGAACGCTGCATTTCGTGGGTGCCTAGGTATTATCATCCAAGAGAGGAAAGCAAAGGAGTGCTGAACCGTGTCCGAAACCCGTCCCGCCTCGTGGGCGGCGAACCCGACGTCCCCCAAAACACCCGTGTTCAAAGCAAAAAATACGCCCCCAACAGACAAGTCCCTGTTTTCGGCTGCTGGCTCCCGCGGTGCCGTGGCCCTTCTTTTTTCGCCCGGCCCGGCCTCGCCTCTTCCTCGCAACATCAAAAAGCACTCAGCGGCGCAGGCAGAGGCGACAGCCCGGTTCAAGGAACGGCTCCCGTCGCTGCAGACATGAATGCCCCCAACCACTTTTTCGACAGGAGACGCTCTTCCCGCCGGTGTTGCGGCATTGCGGCCTCCTTTCCCCTTTCTATCCATCGAACAATCTATCGTCGTGCTTCGCCAGCTGCAGCAAGCCTCTTCCCCCCTGGCCTCGTCACTAAACGAACGCTGGTTAGCCACGATCCTGATCCTCGTGCCCAGGCATGCCGCAAGCACCCCTCTTCCGTCCGACCCTCCATCTGTCCATCTGTCCATCTGGCCAGCCATCCATCCCTCCAGCCCTCCCTCCCTCTCTCCTCCCTCCCTCTCCTGCTGGCCCCCTCCCCCCTCCCCCCTCCTCTGCTCGTGCTCGTGCTCCTGCTCCTGCTCGTGCTCCTTGCTCCTGTGGCGGGGTGCTTTCATACCTGGCCAAGCGATTGTAGTCTGTGATCGTGCTCCTCGCGCATACGGTAGATTTGCCCCAGCACGTCCTGCATCTCGCCACACGTCCGCTCGATGGTCGCACTGCGGTTCCCCTCGCGCTGCCACCGCTGCACGTCCCGGTACATCTTGTCGTACCGACGCTGCTTCTTCTCCGTGTCGTGGCAGAGCTTACACACGTCGGGCTCGACCCGAGTCTCGTACACGAGCTTCAGGCCGCACGTCTCGCCCATCCGGTACTCCTTGTTGCACTGCTGGCGGAAATGGCCCCAGCGCCAGTAGCCGCAGCTCCAGCGTGTCTGGTCGAAGTAGCACATGGTCGCTTCGGGCGTCGGCCGGCGGCAGGCGGCAGAGAGCGGGCCGAGGGAGAGAGGGGAGAAGCTGCAGAGCCAAGGAAGAATGTCAGCCACTGGAGCTTGCCAACAATGGAGAAGACCCCCCCCCCCATCAGGGCCGTCTGCCAGCCGCTGGGGGCCCTCTGGCATCCTTCTCTCTCCACGGCCSGGGAAGGCACAGSGGTCGTTGCCGGGGGCTCTACTCACAACTGACGGCGGGTTTCGAAACACCACTTCCCAGAGCAACAGCGGGCTGGGGGCGTTTGTTAGCGTCCGGGTCGTGGCTGGCAAACGCAGGACCCGACGCAGTGCCCCTTTTCGATCAGGCCGTTCTGCCGGTTCTTGAGTCCTCGATCACGGACAATATAAGCGGGCTCTCTTTCCCGTAGTGTCCCTTGTTGCGGATATTGCTTGGTGGGTTTCCCAACTCCATCATGGCTATCCGTGCTGGGGATACACAAGCTAACTTATACTTGTCTGACCACAGCCCATTCTCCGTTCGACGCTCGCCCTATGTCCCTTCCCATGCCACACTCTACAACCTATCCGCAGTGGGACTGCCCGGGACCAACGAACACTCTGCCTCACACGGGCCAACGACGTCGTCATTATCGTGTTGCTTCCTGCGGGATAAAAGAGGCTTTGGTACGTGGATTGGGTATCCGTACCTCTTGCCCCATACTTTTCTCCCATCGTCATGCACCGCACACACGCCCCCTTGG
>LFRF01000005.1:1217084-1232871 GCA_001189435.1 Tolypocladium ophioglossoides CBS 100239 | reverse complement strand
CCCAAGTCCCAAGTCCCAAGTCCCAAGTCCCCGGATCCTCGGCCGTCAACATCAACACTCTAACACCCGCCAGACCAGCCACCTCTTCCGCAGCCTCTCCCTCGCCCCCATCATCCACCACTACCGCCTCCGTCGCACGAGCTACACCCTGCCCCCGCTGCTCACCTCGCCCGCGCGCCCCTCGCTCGCCGACCTCATGGCGCGCTCCATCTTCCTCACCCACACCTCCGTCGTCTCGCGCCGCCTCGCCCGCTCCCTCGTCTCCATCCGCCTCTCGCGCCGCCTCGCCGCCCGCCCCTCGGCCGAGGCCCTCGTCGAGCGCGCCGTCCTGCCCAAGGTGTGCGTCCCCGGCATGGCCCCCGTGTACGTCGCCCCCGCCATCGTCGCCCCCCGCCGCGCCGTCGAGAAGGAGCGCGTCAAGGACGGCCTGCGCCGCTGGGTCGCCTCCAAGTGGAGGCGCGAGGTGCGCGAGCGCGAGGAGCACGTCAGGCAGTGGGAGGAGAGCCGCGGCGTCGGCCGCGTCTGGCGCCTGACGAGGTACTGGGAGCGCGTCGGCAAGGGCGAGCATCTGGCTGCCCGTTAGGGGCCGTCTGTCGCGCGTGCGACACCATATACTACCACCCAGGGCGGGCCCGGGCGCGTATGATGACGAGATGCCGAGGCACGACTTTCTGATTTTGTTTGGCCGGCGTTATTGTTTCGCCCTGCTCTCGTGAGCTTGGATAATCAACGTTGCAGTTTCTCAGCTAGCATTTTGAGCATTTTGAGTTGCTCCTGTTTGCGTCGGAGCGGCAGACTCGGCGCGACAGCGCGACATGTCCGAGCGGTACTGTGGCGCTCGCGGCACAAGCCGATTGATATCCAATGTACAGTATGTATACACGTTTGTCCCTTGTCCACCATCCACAGGGGCAATCCACGTCCCGTCAGCCTATGACGTGCGGAACCGGAAGCTATCCCAGTCGTCGTCGTCGTCGTCGTCTTCCTCCTCSTCGTCGGCGTCCGCAGCGGCCGCCTCCTGGGCATTCTCCTTGCCCAGCCCCCGGGGCGGCTTCTCGAGCGACTCCTGCCCGTGGCTGGCGCCCCGTTTCCGCAGCGCCTCCCGCTTCTCCTTGAGCCGCTTGACGCGCTCCTCGAGCCCCTGCATCTCCTCGAACTCGTCCTCCATGGCGCGCGTCGCCTCCTCGCGCTCGTCGGCGATGTCCACGTCTACCTGGGGCTTGCGGCTGCCCGCGGTCTGTGCCTCGGCGGCGGCGGCGGCGGCGGCGGACTGCTCGGCGGTCATGGCGGGCGCGGAGATGACGGCGTCCCGGTCGTAGGGGGCGGATATGGCGGCGATGTCGGCCTGGAAGGCCTCCCACTCGGCTTCGTCTACCTGCGCGGCGGGGGAGGCCGGCTGGTCGGCGGCCGCGGCGGCGGCAGCGAGGTTGCTGGCCTGTCGGGAGGGGAGGGATGTGGTTGGGCCGGCGGCTTGTGAGGGCGCCGACGAGGAGCCGGTGTCGCGGCGGCCGGGTGTTGCCGGCCGGGAGGCTATTTGCAGCTCGACGCCTTGTGCCGGCGTGGTCGACATGCCCTGCATGAGAGCGGGAGGCGTGAGGGTTGCCTCGTTGCTACTCGTCTGCTCCGTCGGGCCCTCGGTGCCCGCCTCTTTGTCCGATTCGGTGTCCCCCCTGCTGCGCTTCCTCCGCACGGCGTCCTCCATTTCCGCGGCCTCGCCCTCGGCGTCCAGCTTGCGCTTCTGCTTGGTGGCTGCCACGTCGGCGCGAGCCGGCCCGTCGGCCTTGTCCGCACCCTGTAGCCTCCGCTTGTGGTTCTCGCCGTGGACGTGGCTGTCCCAGAGGGTCTCGGCCTTGATCTGCTCGCGGCAGAGGGTGCAGAGTAGCTTGCCTGCTTCGGTGTAGGCGGCGCTGGGGTGCTCGATGCGTCGGGCTGCCCGCTGCTGGCGGAGGAGGGAGCGCACGTCCGCCATGGCGAGTGACGAGGAGGGCTTGGGCGAGCACGGGGGAGTGAGGGGGAGATGGTGTCGGGGCGGACGGGTGGCGCAGAAGGCTGGGATAGCTGGTCGTCCGAGCAGCGCGGGAGCTGGGCCACGGCCTCGATCCACCGTTTAGAGTAGCGTCGGTCCTGAAACTATGTTCAAGAAAGGCTGAGGCGGTGGGTGCTATGGCTGAGGTCGTGAAGCTTCCAGACAGCTGAACTGCTCCCAAGGGCACGGGCCGGGAATTAGCCGGTGCGCTGCCGGAGCTGTGACTTCATGCTGCCGGGGTCCAGCATGTACCTCGACCCCAGGCTCGCATCACCCCTCAACGCCAACACCGGCAGCGAGAGGCAGCACGAGACCCTTGCTGCTCTGTCGACGGCGACATCTTCCTGCGCGCACGCCGACTCCTCGTCCATGAGCTGAACCACGCCGCGAGCGAGGCTCATCATGGCCGACCAGGAACCGCAGGAAACGCTCTCGCTGGCGTCGACGTTCCCGAACCCGCCGCCGTTCTGGAAGGACTTTACGCCAGACCGCGTCGCGCGCATCGAGGACCTGCGGCGCGCGCGCGCGGAGGATACGAACGATGGGGCGGGCGCCGACGCGGCCCTGGTGCGGCTGCCAGACCTGCCCGAGGAGCTGGCCAACCTGCAGCCGCCGCCGGAGCCCGCCGACGGGCGATGGAGGGTCTTTGGCGACCAGTACATGGTCAGAACTGTGTTGTGCCTCGGGAGCGACATGCATTGCTGACGTCTCGCAGCTCGACGACAAGCTCCCCACGCTCGAGGAGCAGGGCATCACCAACCTGCCCGCCACGGGGCCCTCGCCCTCCAAGGACGCCAAGCACTACAACCGCGCCCTGGAGCTGAAGAAGCTCGCCAAGTCGCTGCTGCTCAACTTCCTCGAGCTGGCGGGCACGCTGTCGCGCAGCCCCGCGGCGGCGGCGGCCAAGACGCAGGACCTGCGCACGCTCTTCATCAACGTGCACCACATCCTCAACGAGTACCGCCCGCACCAGGCGCGCGAGTCGGCCATCGAGCTGATGCAGGACCACCTCGACCGCACGCGCGCCGAGACGGTAGCCATCCGCACGCAGGTCGACAAGGCGCGCCGCGTGCTCGAGGGGCTGGGCAGCCTGGGGCTCGCGCCGTCGTGGCCCGCGGGTGCGGATGCGGATGCGCGGCTCGGGAAGGGGGGTGCGGAGGGGACGAGGCTGGCGGGAGAGAGGGATGCGGAGGTGTGGACGGCGACGGACGCGGCGTTTGCGTGATGCCGGTGGTGCGGGACGGCTTCACATCAGGGGATATGCAGAGCTGGACGGTCTCAGGCATGACGACTGTCCGATTGCTGGTGTGTATACCGGCAGGGGTCGTAGAAGACGGGAGGCAGGTGACACGATGACGATTTGATACATTGATACCCTATGAAGGAGCATCTCCACTCTATGATGAGGGAGTCCTACACTCGGGGATGAGAGACGGATGGGGCAAACAAGGCGTTGTATTTATATAAAGCACGGGTTGCCCAAGTCTCAGCAAGATGAACCCAAGAAGTCCACGACAGCGCCTCCACGCCAAACCATCAGTCCTCCGCAGTGCGAGTCTCCATGCCCCCAGCCTTCAGCTGCCTGCTCACAGGATGGTACACGGAATCGGGATGCAGCAGCACTCAAAGTCGCCGCAGTCGATGCACCGCGCCTTGCCGTCGGCGGGCTTGACGATGCTCTCGGCGAGGGACGCCGCCGCGCCGCCGGGGCCGTTGCGGTTGACGAGGCCGCTGGCAGCGGTGAGGCCCATGGTCGGTGGGTGGTGGGTGGTGTGCGGCTTGCGTTGAGAATGGTGCGACGCTGAGGTAGGTGGTATCAGGGCCGAGGAAGGTGGTTGAGATAATTGGATTGAGGAGATGGAGAGGGATGGAAGGATGTCTGGTTGTCGATCGGTATATGGACAACGTCACAGTGGGGTGATTGCGCATGCGCGGTGGCTATGGCTTCGCACACGCGGCCTCGACAGGATGGGTACCGTCCTGGCTCAGCGTGATAGTCCGGGCCTTCTTTGCCTACTCGTACTCGCAATTGCAATTATCCTGTCATAAGGAGCAGACGTCACTTGGGGGTCACGACCAATGACGCCGCGAATCGGCGGTTCAATTTACTGCTCGAGGCACACGATACTCCGTCTCGTAAGGTCCGACAGGTGGCCAGTGCTTGTCAAATCGCTACATCGCTGATCACAGTCAAGGGCGTATTGTGCCGTAGTCGGACCGGGTCGAGGAGGTGTTAGCTGGCTGTTCGCTTGTGGTCAAGCCGTATGAAAAGAGCCTCGTCAAGTCCTTTTCGGCAGTTGGACGCACACGCTGGATTAACCGCCGATGTTTATCCGCTTACCCGTACCAAAGAGTTGCCCTTGGAACAGATATTCTTGCATCCCCTCCTGTCCCCTCCTCCGTCCGCTCTTCCGTCCCCTCCTTCGTCCCCTCCTCCGTAATGTACCAGGACCAGGGTTGTATAGTACCTAAGATTACTTCGTACGAAATACACTTCGCGCTATATTTCCGGGCTCGCTCGCGCTCACTTCGATTGCTGGAGCTCACCGTAGCTTGCTGGAGCTTACCCTCGTTGCTGGAGCTCACCCTCATTGCTGGAGCTCCCCCTCGTTGCCAGAGCTTACCCTCGATTGCTAGAGCTCACCCTCGTTGCCAGAGCTCACCCTCGATTGCTAGAGCTCACCCTCGATTGCTCCTTGTTGCTAGGGCTCACCCTCGTTGCTAGAGCTCACTGCAAGCCGCCCTCAACCATGGCCGACCTTCGTGGATGCCTCCCTCCGCCTACATTTCCCCAGCCGCACAGCGGAGAAAACGAACGTCGCATCTCCTTTCGCCACCCAGCATATCCGGCTTCCGCACCAGACCTCCTTTGTCTCAGCGCGGTTGACGGTGGACTTGGCGTGGGCATCGACTACAACACGGCCCTAGTTGCCTGCGGCATTGTTGCTGGCAACCGCTGGCATGAAGCCTGGTTCGGCGAGAAGCGTCCCGGCAGCGGCTCCATCACCCGCGTTGAGCAGCCTGCCGACGGCATCTTACGCAGTTCCAGCTACTACTTTTACGCCGGGCCCGACCCTGACGATGCGTACCCTGTTGTACCCTCATTTGACCACTGGCGATTCCCTCATGATGACCTCCCACTACTGTGGGCAACTCTTCAGAGGCCCCCCTATAACGCTGCCTCTGTTATGGCCACTCGCGCGGACCCTCGCTTCGCGGTGCAGATCCGGGATCGAACATGCCGCATCACGGGCTACTACGAAGCCGGCGAGGTAGCCCACCTCGTCCCCGCGAACTGTGCCGGTTGGTTTGAATCGAACCAGATGAAGCGTTACTGCGGGCTCCCATCCAGAATCAACCCTGTCAACGACGAACGTAACATGTTCTTCCTACGCCGCGACCTCCACCAGCTCTTTGACCGACGGCGCTTTGTTCTGGTTCCCAAGACAGCCGCTGGCACTGCATCGCCAACGCTCGTCATCCACGTACTTTTGCCCCTGATGCACCTGGAGCTACACTCGCTATACCACAACAGGGCCTTGCAGGAACCCGTCACGGGCATCACTGTTGAGGCGCTTTTTGCACGCTTCGCTTGGTCAACATTCTGCGACGAAAACTTTTACTTCCTCAAAGGAGAACACCAGTACGGTGTCCGGATTTTCAACCCGGACGTGGGAGAGGTTATTACTAAGAGGCTCGACGCTGTCGATATCAGGGGCGCCGCCCAGATCTTCCATGACCCTTTCGGTAGCCGGAGTGTCAGCTCTCAGAAGCGCAAGGTTGCGGCTACAGAGGCTGAGAGTGTGGATTATGAGTTGTGGCGCACCGACAGCGAGGACGAGGACGAGCAAGAGTACGAGGAAGAGGACGAGGACGACACTCGACGCGGCCGGTGCCGGTATCGGTTCCACTACGACCAACACCTTCCCCAATCCTTGTCCCCCCAGCCAGAACGAGCCGATTCGTCTTTCTCGACAGTATCGGCTGCTTCTCCAAACACGGAAGATGGCCCCCCTGAGCTTGGAGTTCACGTGTACGATGGGGAGCAAGGTCGGCTTGACAAGAGGCCACTGCCGCCCGAGCAGGAGAGGAATATGAACGCCTCACGGAAAATAAGGCGGGTGGACCAGTAGGGGCTTACATTCAGAGTTGCAGATTGGCGACATAATCTCCTTTGTTCCTTGGGGTTTTATTCAGCAAAGCTGCTTAATGGCCGTGGTGAGGAATGAAGGGCAGGGCCCCCGGGCAGGGCCCCCGGGCAGGGGGTAGGGGAGAAAATCCCCATCATGACAATCGAATTCAATTTAATACTTTGGCAGGGCAAGACGAACACCCGCGGAAGCAGACTACCTCCTGCTTAGCTAGATGAATGGCACGCTTCTTCTTCCTCYTCTTTTCTCTCTTTCGCTGGCAGCCAGCCTGCCTGCCTGCCTGCCGCCTCGTCGCCTTGCTACACGCATGCCTAGCTGCGCTGCTGCGGGTGTCCCTGAGGCATGCGTTTGCCGTCGTCAAACTGGCCATCGCGCTTAACCTCGAGGGTAAGCTCCAATAGACGTAGCTCTTGGTCTGGGCTCTATATGGTTCGAGAAGATCGGGTTGTCGAATCGGCCGTATCTGACGACTGGCTCGCCGCCGTCTGGCTTGCCCGTGTGCCCTGTCGTCCTAAGGGCATCGCGAGGATTGCAATGGCACCGAAAACCCTACAAAGATCACTACGACTCTTGCACAGTCCCGGCTTATTTCAACGGACTCGTGGATCAGGGCCTTAATGGCTGGTAGCTGTGTGCGCTAAAACGCTAGATAACGCCAAGCACGTAATAAGAATACTACAGTCTTATGAGATGGCAATACTGCTCTAAGGCTGCTAAAATGTATGAGGCTATGGGTTTGATTCACATGGAAGGTACTGCACCCCTTCTCGAGCCGAAGGCGAGGAGTAAAAGCCCCCCGCAGGGGCCGCCGGAGGCAATACAAGGGCCCGCCGCAGGCGATGATAACCTGAGTTGTGTGTTGTGGCTATGATGAGGGCAGCTTTGCTGTACCGTAAGCCAGGGCGAGCGGGCATTGGCTTTATGACGAGCGAAGGGTCGCCAACAGGTCGCCTTGGAATACGTTTAGAGATAGCTACAAGGCCGGAGAATCAGCGTACCTAACCTCCTTTAAGTCTCGACTTGTCTCCGGGTTTACACGCAGACTAGGAAGAGGCACCGATCTGGGACCTCGAACCAAGCTTGACATGTTCAGTCCGGGTGCCTGCATCATCTTGTCCATTCGCCTAGGTAATACATTCATTCCGATACCGTCTGCACAAACCGCTCACGTATTCACCCGCACGCATCCCCATAGCAATCCCATGGGCGCCATCAGCCTTCCGAACCCGCAAGCCACCAAAAGCACAAGACGTAGACACAAACAAGGAGCTTCCCCAAGCACGCCAAACAAGAGCCGCAAACAAGGTATCATTCATCCCGGCCAAGAGCCGCCGCGCAGCGCTCGCAGGCGACGAACCTACCCCGGCCTGCGAACGGCGGCGGCGCTGTCCTCGGCCCTCTTCTCCGTGCCCTCCTTCTCCAGCAGGGCCCCCAGGAACTGCAGGTCGTCGCGCGACCGGGGCTCCCGCTGGTATATGGCCTTGATGACCTCCCACTCTCTGCGCGTCATCTGGAACGCCTGCGGCAGGAGGAACTGCACCGTCGGCACGCTGATCAAGGCGCCCAGGACCTCCTGCGCCATGGCCTGCCCGGCGTTCTGGGCCTGGAGCTTCTGCGCCTCCGACATCTGAGCCGGCACGGGCGGTGACTGGCTCGGCGTCGGGACACCGGTGGCGGAGGGGACTTGGGTCAGCCGCGACGACTGTAGCGGCTGCGGGATGGGCACCGGCGTTGTAGACTGCAGCGGCGCCTGGTGCTGCGCAAACGCCCCCTGCGGCGTGGCCGGCGAGAATGCCGGTCCGGACGTCGAGCCGCTGCGGTGTCCCTGGCCGCCATGGGCCGTCGTCGGGGTCGTGGCGGCGCTGAGGGAGAGCTGCGCGGCCGCCTCCTGGGTCCGCTTCAGCTGCTCCGGTTCGTTGCGGTACACAAAGACGGCCAGCAGCATCGGCCCGGGCCGCGACTTGGGGATCTCGTTGTCTACCAGGTTCAGCATGAACTCGGGGTGTCCGTCGGTGCCCTCGCCGGGCGGCACGGGGACCAGGTACGTGTCGCGGACGTTGCCCGCAACCTTGTCGCCCACGACGCCGTAGCGCTTCTTGCTGAGGAAGTAGTCGACGAGGTGGGCAAACTCTGGCTGCGACTCCTGCGACACCGGGGTGATGACCACGACGATGATATCGGTGAGGTTGCTGTATCGCAGGCTGCACAGGTACTCGATGGCGCTCTGCTGCGGGATGCGGCCGGCGACGGTCATCCTCTTGGGCATCAGCTTGGACCACGGCCCAAACGCGGCGAAGTTGGCGCCGCCGACGTGCTTGGCCGTGGCCTGGAAGTCGGCAATGGAGTTCATGGCCAGCGATCCCCGCCACACCACCGCCGGGTCTTGCGCTTCTTCCGTGGGCGAGTACGGGGGCGACTCGTTGTCGTCTTGGAGCATCCTGTCCACGTCCGGGTCGAATCCGGGTCCGTTTGTGTTGAGAACCGGCGCCGACGGCCGGCGGTTGTGGGCCACCGTCGGCGACTTGACTGTCGAAAACACCTTGCTGATGTCGAAGTTGGGCTGGCTCGGCGAGTGCTGCTGGACCTCGCCTTGCGACGGCGAGCGGCCCTTGACGTCGCCCTGGTCTCCGCCGACCGACTCGCTCTTGACGAGCTGTGGGCGTTGGTCGCCTGCTGCAGCGGCACCGCCTCTGCGCGGCCCGCCGGCCATGGGTATTGGCGCGTCGTTGAACGAGTTCTCGTCCTCGACCACTTCCTCTCCCTTGTGCGTCCGCCGGACGCGGGGGCCCGTATCCTGCGTGTACAGGATCGACTGCTTCTCCGCTCGCGCCCTCATCTCAGCCGTCTGCCGCTGCAGCTCCGCCGACGCGAGCTGCTCCGACGTCATAACGGCGAGCGTGGCAGGCGAGTGCACGCCGTCCAGCAGTCCGTGGCACAGCTCGGGGTTGTTCTTGAGGTTGAACGTCAGCGACTTTATCTGCTGGCTGTACTCCTTCTGCCCCTTGGCCACGGGGTGCGTGTCGAATACGGCGCGTTCAATCTGGAGTGCGTATTTCTCCGCCAGGCCGTCTTCCGTGTCGCCTTCGGGGAGCTCGAGCTCGTTATTCTTGGACATGGCCGACATTACGTGAGAAAGGGACTTCTTCAGCGCCTTGGCTGGTCCAACCCGTATGCCGGGGAGCTCAGATATCGAGTCCGCCAGGTCGGCCGGCGGCACGTACTTGACGGATACAGGAACGGCATCGCGTTCTGACACTCGGCGCAGTTTAGGATTCTGCATCCACAGTTAGTGACTTGTGCATGAGATTTCAAGAGCATCGTCTCTTACCTTGGCATCGACGTCGTGAGAGTCTTCTCGCGACTTTCGCTTCCCCTGCTTCGCGACCGCCTCCTTCTTGTCCTTGACAGCGGGCACATCAGGAGTCGGCGACGCCTTAGACTTGCTCCGGGTGGTGTCCTTGTCCAGATCTTCCTTGGGGTCGCTGGTCCTCTTGCCCTTGGCCTTTCTTCCGCCCTTTTTCTTCTTCCGCTCCGCTTCTTCCAGCTCGTGGGCCTTGCGGCGCGCTTCCCACGGCTTCTCCCCCATGGCCATGCCGTCCAGCAGCTCCTTGTGGTCCTGCGGGCGGCATTGCTCGCACCAGTAGTTGTCGGGGATCTCGTCCTCGAAGGAACTCACACCGACGCAGACATTATGTTGCCAGACGTAGCACGTCTCGCACGAGATCCAGGCCTCGCCCGAATCCTCGTCTTGCTCCGTGGCCCCGCAGACGCAGCGTATGACTTCCTCTGGCTCTTGCGACTGCTCCTGCTCCTGGGCCTTCTTGGTCTTCTTAGTCTGTCGGCGCTTCGGTGCGGCGGGCTCGAGTTCGTCAAACGACTTTGTGTGTTGTCCCTTGGTTGCTCTGACAGAGCGTCGCGGCTCTGCTTCGCCTGTTGCCGCGGGGTCAGTCGATGAGGATCTCGCCATGGTCGCGCGTTGCCCTGTGTCGCGTAGGGAGGAAGCTTGCGCCCGTCGTCCTCTGGGGACTGGCGCTTTGGACTTGGGTTGCTTACCAGACATGGTGGCGCCTATGGACCGATGGCCAGCTGGGACGCCGTGCGGATGGGGTTTTGGTTGCTGAGGTCTACTGATGTAGTGGAGACGCAAAATTGCCTGTTCTCTCAAAGAGACATTGGGTTTTACGAAGCAGACAGCACGAGAATCACGACTATAGCGGCGACCCGTCCAATCCCAATCCGCCTTGCTCTCCCCAAGCGCCGTCTCCCGATGCCGGATGCGTCGCAAAGATCAGCAGAGATGTCCTGGGCGACTCTTCAACACGCGCTCGGCACGCGTGGCGTTCAAGCAGCTCGCGTGGAAGAGTGGCCAAGCCCGGGTGGTAGGTGGCTGTGATGATGTTTGTCGCGTCAAGATGCACCAAGTTGCGCGGCGATCAGCAGGCGATGAACGTCGTCGCGCGTAGCACCGATACTCAGCAGCGCGTGCGGAAGGGTGGGAAATGAAGCTGCAAACGCTGAGGGATGTAGATGATGGTGGATGTTGGAGGAGGAAGGATTCTCAGAAGTTTGTGGTGGAGGAGAGGGCAGGTCGAGGGTGTTGTGGCGCGACCCAGATTTCCTCTTGACAAATGGGGGCACGTACTCCGTAACCGGGTACGTACCGCCCTCCCCACGGGACTTGAGTTGCTGCCTGACGCCGCAGGTGCCGATGCCGCAGAAGGCGCTGGACACCTGACAAACAAGGCCGCCAGCTCCGTCCCCCGCGTGGCAACTCCGGAGCGGAACATCTTCGGCAGAGCTCGCAGCCTTGCACCAGAATGGCAGCCTCAGGTATCCAGCCGAGCTACGCGGCGAGCTTGTGCCTGGAGCTCCCACACAGTGACGCCAACCAGCATCTCGACTCGCAGGTGGACTTGACGACTCACCACAACCGCCAGCTTTCCTCATCGTGCTCCGGTAGTCACAGCGTGGAGCTACGTCGTCATCTCCAGATCTGACCTGACAATTCATCGTTGCGTCCACCGTCGCC
The DNA here is from genome assembly GCA_001189435.1 of Tolypocladium ophioglossoides CBS 100239. Taxonomy (NCBI): domain Eukaryota; kingdom Fungi; phylum Ascomycota; class Sordariomycetes; order Hypocreales; family Ophiocordycipitaceae; genus Tolypocladium; species Tolypocladium ophioglossoides. Next base: position 1,221,665 of record LFRF01000005.1, on the reverse strand, counting down.
CACAATGTCTCGCCGCTACGATTCCAGGGTATGTGTCGCATCACGGTAGAGTCCATCTTGATCTCGAGCTAACCAGGCCAGACAACCATCTTCTCGCCCGAGGGCCGTCTGTACCAAGTCGAGTACGCCCTCGAGGCCATCTCCCACGCCGGAACCGCCATTGGCATCCTGGCCAAGGATGGCATCGTCCTCGCCGCCGAGCGCAAGGTTACCTCGAAGCTGCTGGAGCAGGATACGTCCGCAGAGAAGCTCTACGTTCTCAACGAGTACGCAACACCGTGGGATGGCACGCTCTTGGGGCCTCTGTTTCTGACGTGAACTTGCAGCAACATGATCTGTGCCGTCGCTGGCATGACGGCCGACGCCAACATCCTCATCAACTACGCCCGCTCAGCGGCCCAGCGCTACCTCCTCACCTACAACGAAGACATTCCCTGCGAGCAGCTCGTCCGCCGCCTCTGCGATCTGAAACAAGGCTACACACAACACGGTGGTCTCCGACCGTTTGGTGTCTCCTTCATCTACGCCGGCTGGGACCCTCGGAGACAGTTCCAGCTGTACCTCAGCAACCCCTCGGGCAACTACGGTGGCTGGAAGGCGACGAGCGCGGGAGCCAACAACGCGAGCGCGCAGAGCTTGCTGAAGCAAGACTACAAAGAGGACTGCACGCTGAAGGAGGCGTGTTCCATGGCTGTCAAGGTACTGAGCAAGACGATGGACTCGACGAAGCTGAGCAGCGAAAAGAGTAAGCTACTCCCACCCATTGGGCCGCCTTGGAGTTGATTGCCGACTGATTATTTTCTAGTCGAGTTTGCCACTGTAGGACAGACCGAGGATGGCAAGATCTACCACCGACTTTGGAGTGCGGACGAGATCACGGCGTTATTGAAGGAGCACGACCTGGCCAAGGCCGAAGACAGCGAGGACAAATAGAGCGTCACGAGCACGACGAGATGGATGAGAGGACTTGAGAATAAGGCCGCTGGCGCGCGGCCCTTGTAACAATATAACCAATCTGAAGGACTCGTGAAGGCCGTCCCTGGCATCGGTACTCCGTACCTCGGTCTATTGCACACGCCGATGCAAGCCTAGACAGTCCATAAGACTACCTGGAATATTTGAGACGTGCATGCTGCAGGTGCACGCTGCCTTTCGGCTTCATTGCAGTGCCTGCCCCCAACATCAGGCTCACGTGGCCCCAGGCTCACGTGGCCCGCGGCCCTCCTAGTTCAAAGTCGTAGCCTACATCAGCGCTGACCTCCTCCTCGTCTCTAACGCGGTGCCATCCTTGGGCCTGAGCCTCGGCGCCTGGAGGTGGATGAGGCTCGTCACACTGGGGGCTCGAGAGCCTGGGCCAATGTCTCCTGTAGCTCCAATAGGCGACGGTCATTCCCAGCGCCGACCCGACGCACACATCGTAGACATCATGGCGGTAGTCCTCGCACCGTGAGATGGCGATCAAGGTAGCGCCGACGAGCGGCAGCAGGCAAAGCAGCGCGCGGCCGAGATCCCGGCCGCCCACGGCGTAGCGGAAGACGTGCAGCTGCCCGGCGAGGAAGAGGCTCAGGAAGCCCAGGCCGGCAAAGGAAAAGGACGAGTGGCCGGACGGGAACGAGCGCCAGCCGTCCTGCAGCCTGTGGTCGTCCGGGGCGGTGCACACGTCGAGCGTCACGAGAACGTTGGGTTTGGTGTCCGGCGCGGGGTGGCAGCGGTCCAGCAGGTCCGGGCGAGGGCGGCCGACGGCGTTCTTGATGATGTCGGTGAGAACAGAGCTGAGGCATATGGCGATGGCGAAGGAGAGGTACGTGGCCTCGTGCTTGGCGACGGAGGACCGGGAGGCGAGGTTGTAGGCGATGAGGATGCCGAGGGGGATGTACAGGGCGTAGACAAAGTTCATGGCTGCCGGGCGTGAGCTGCCTGATGGGCCTCGTGATATGAGGGCGGTGGATACGTACGCACAGAGACGCGCTCATGGCTGGCATGGGGGTAGGATATGTTGAGGTCGTTGACGGAGAACATGCGATGAAACGGCGTGACGAGTTGGACGAGCTGAGATGAGACGTCAGTACGGTAGACGGGAGCGGCCTGGATGTGCTAGCAGCAACTCACCAAGATCCATGCTGTGAGCAGCACGACGAAGCCGACGTAGTCCGGAGCATGGGTAGTCTATGGCCGTCAGTCCCAGTATTGGAGGGCGAGAGGGCGCGAGGGCGCAGAGGGCGCAGATGAGGGCGGCTTACTCTCCACAGCCTGCCCAAGGAAGACCTGGGAACCGTCGTCGAGGACGACGTGCTGCTGCGCCGTCCGGGGGCCATGGCGGGTGCGTGAATGAGGCTGACTCTCTCGCCAGCCTGAAACTAGCACAGTTGACTCGAAGCCATACGAGAACGCTGTTCGGATACCTAGGACGGAGGTGAGCTGAGGGCTGTCATAGGCGTTTGGGTGAGCAAAGAGAGGGGCATGCGAGGCACGGCGTTGAAGCAATGAGGAGCAAAGGCAGCTGACGAGTCTAGAAAGCCGACGTTGGGCAAATGTCTCGGAGTCTCCGACGGGATCCTGTGCCGGGTGCCAATGTGTTGGCTTGATCTCGCACCCAAGAGAATACCGCGCAGATGAAATCTGGACTCAGAATTTCTCAGAAGTTCCTTCACTACACTATGCTGTTACTACACTATGCTGTTTCCTTTGCAAAAATTGCAGCAAAAAGACACCTAGACCTGACGCGACGGTTGATCGTGGCGTCGGGCAAGCGGTGCAGGGTAGTCCGGCACGCGCGCCGTATCAGAGCTGACTGCCCCACCACTACTTGCCCAAGCTCTGGAGTTTTCGACTGTTGACATCACGAGCATCAACTTGTTTCACCAACGAGCCTGCGACCTCGAATCTGCACACCTGGAGGACGACGCTATCTGCCGCCATCACGGCAGCATGCTAAAGTCGACATACAAGCCGTCCGCGGCGGCAGCGGCAGCGGCGACGCCCCTACCGCCAGGCTGGACGGAGCACAAGGCGCCGACGGGCCACGCCTACTACTACAACGCACAAACCAAAGAGTCGACGTACAAACGCCCCGGCCTTCCTGTCGCGCAGCCTGCCCCCGGACCAGCGACCGCATATACGCCCTACCCTAATGTCCCGAACCTCGCCGACCCCAACGTCGCCAATGCCTATCTGGCGCAGTTCAACCCGCAGCCCCAGTCGCATCATGGCGGTGGCTACGGTGGACGGGGTGGACGAGGTGGTTTCGATGGACGACCGCGGCCGCAGCCCATAGACAAGCCCCGGAGAAAAGAGGCGATCCCGGGCTGCGAGCCGTGGATCCTCGTCTACACAAAGTACTCGCGGCGCTTCGTCTACAACCCCGTCAAGAACGCCAGCTACTGGCGCATACCCGAGACGCTGATGCCGGGCATCTTGGAGCTGGACAAGGCGTGGATACGCAACAAGGCCACGGGTGAAGAGGATGGAACCAAGACGATGGCCGAGGAGAACAAGGATGAAGCGGAGGAGACGCAGGCGCACGATCACGATCCGCACGCGGGAGATGGCGCCGAGTACGAAGAGGTCGAGGTGACTGACGACGAGGATGGAGGTGATGGAGAGCATCCCCCGAAGCGGCAACGGACAGACGACGCTGCCGGAGAGGACGTGCAGGACGGCCCGGTCGAGTTCACGGAAGCGGATATTGCGGCGCAGCTGCAGCTCATGGGCGACGAGTACGGGCTCGAGCCAGGCGACTACGACGACGGAAACACGGACAGCTGGGCCGAAGGCACCGAGGGCGTGGCCTTCTCCGAAGAGGACGCAAAGTTCCTCTTCAAGGACCTGCTCAACGACTTCAACATCAACCCCTACAGTCCCTGGGACAAACTCCTGGAAGAGGGCAAGGTCGTCGACGACGCCCGATACACGGCCCTCAGCACGACCAAGGCCCGCAAGGAGTGCTGGGACGAATGGACGCGCGAGAAGATTGCGGAGCGCAAGGAGCAGCGGGCGAAGCAGGAGAAGACGGACCCCAGGGTCGCGTACATGGCGTTCCTGCAGGAAAAAGCCACGCCAAAGCTCTACTGGCCCGAGTTTCGAAGGAAATACAAAAAGGAGGAGCGGATGAAGGACATGAAGCTCTCGGACAAGGACCGCGAGAAGGCGTACCGCGAGCACATCAACCGGCTGAAGATGCCGCAGGCGACGCTGCGGTCGGAGCTGACGGCGCTGCTCAAGGCCCAGCCGGTGCACTTGTTGCACAACAAGTCGCTCTCGAGCGGCCTGCCGACGCAAGTGCTCACTGACGTACGATACATTTCGCTCGATGCCAAGGCGCGCGACGCGCTCGTCGAGGCGCATGTGCAGTCGCTCCCGCCACCGCCGCAGGACGCCGCCGCGGCGGCCGAGGACGACGCGGAGAAGCGCAAGGAGCGGGAGGCGCGTGAGCGGCGGGAACACGCGCTGCGGGAGCGCGACCGCGTGGTGGAGGAGCAGAAGCGCAGGCGGGAGCGGGAGGTTGCGGCGGGCAAGGCGCGGCTACGGGAAGGGGAGCGGGAGATTGAGGTGGCGATGCGGGTGGACAGGAGGGGGCTGCAG
>LFRF01000005.1:1190128-1213411 GCA_001189435.1 Tolypocladium ophioglossoides CBS 100239 | reverse complement strand
AGCCCGGGGCCGGGGCCGGGGCCGGGGCCCGCGTCAAGCGGCTCCGGCGCGCGGACGGGCGCCGCGTCGAGGTCGCCCCACCAGTAGATGCCGCCCGAGGGCCACGCGCCGCCGCCGTCCTGGATGAAGAAGCGCAGCTCCGCCAGCACCGCGCGGACGGTGCTCTCGGGCGGCAGCCACAGCGGGTCGACGTCCGGGCTGCGCAGCGGGCGCGCGTCGTAGGTCGCGCAGCTGCCGACGCTGGACAGGAACGACACGCCGTCGACCGGCGCCTGCGCCGCCGCCGCGGCCGGCAGCGCCGCGCCCATGAGCTCCTTGAGGTGGTCGAGGAACGTCGCGCCGCTCGTCTCGCCGAGGTAGCGGCCCATGCCGTCGACGTCCTGCAGCAGCCGCCCGGGGCTCAGCGCCTCGGCGCCCGGCTCGGTCTTGACGGGGCTCGCCCCGGAGTGCGGCAACGGCCCGGCCGCCGCGTCCGGCCCCGCGGCGTGGTGCAGCAGCTCCTGGCGCCGCGCCGGGTCGGGCAGCGCGTCCACGAGCGCCTTCTCGTACACCTCGACCTTCTTCTTGAGCTCGTCGAGCTCCGTCTTGGGCACCGACACCTTCTCGACGAGCGCCGGGTACACGCAGTCGCGGGCCGTCGACGCGCACTGGTTGCACGGGCGGTCGCCGGAGCACTTGATGCGCCGGACGTTGCAGTTGTTGCAGCTGCGCGTGGTCAGCTGCGCACCTGTCTACTCGTGCTCGGCCGCGGCCGCGGCCGGGGGCAACCCACGCTGTGGCGACTCGCTTGCGCTGCTCGGGGGCTACCTTGTGGCGCCGCGGGTTGACGGGCAGTCGCTGGGGGGGCCGCCGGTCGCCATGGTCAAGCTGCATCTTGTTGCTGTCAGGCACGGGCGGAGGAGGAGGAGGCGCGTCGGCGTGGTGCTGCGGACGTTGGAGGGCAGTTGGAGGGCACCGATGACGGCGGGGCGCAAGCACGCGACGAATGGGCACGCTGGGACGGGCCCGCGAGGAACGGCAGACAGCGAGGCTCACCTATATCGTGTTTTCGAGGCCCGCCTGTCACGGCCGCCGTCATCATCCCGCCGCGGCCGCGATGCTCAGGGGCGGGCACAGGTGCGTAATGCCGTGTGCCTTTGCGTACGTGTGACGAGGGCGCCTCGTAGGGCTCCTCGTAGGGCTGGCGAGGCGAGGCGAGGCACGTCCGGGCAACGTGGTTGACGTCGGCCTGGGATGCGGAGAGGAGGGGGGATGGGATGCTCGCGGCGTGGCAGCGTGGCAGCGTGGCAGCGTCGAGGCACATGGCTTCTCGCGGCCGGGGCCAACAGCGCTAGTCGACCCCGTCGGCAGGACACCGACTGCGGAGAGCCCAACGCCCTCAGCTCGCCGTCTCCTGCGTCGACGCACGAAGCACTCCCGATCGCGTCTGCCTTGCGGCGTCGCCGCCAATCACCGCCGCTCTGTGCCTCACCCGGCCCCGCCCGCGCCGGCGTCTCGGCCCCTGATCGGGCCTAGCGGGCCCTTTGTCCGCGCCGTGTCCACGCACACGCATGTCGTGTCATGCCAGGCCCCAGGCTCCACCGCGCTCGATTGATCGCTGCGGGGAGGCCGTCGTCGTCGTCGTCGTCTCGCGACTGACGCGGTGACTCATACTGCGTTGACGTAAGGGACGTTCGATAAGACGCGTTTCTGTCGTCGCTCGTCGCGCCACGTCACGGCCGTGAAGCACATTCCTGGCCAAGCGTCGAACCGTCGTCGTCGCTCTGAGCGTTGGGGCATTTGTCAGCTGCCGGGCCGTTGCGCCGGACGGGGATAGCTTCAGTTGCTGCCCCGTCGGCCGGCCGAGTTGCAGCCGTGGAACGACGCCTCGGGCACAAAGGAGCAGTCTGCAGTTGGATGCTTGCGAGGGACAGGTCAGGTTGTCACGCCGCGTTCAAGAGGACCATTGCGCCTGTTGCTGCGTCTCAATTGCGGGAATGACCATGATGTGCCAACGTAGCAGGCCGCTCCCTAAAACACGGATGCGTGCCCGTCTCTTTTCTTCCGTCTTCTTTGCGTCGTCCTAGCCTCGTCCGTCCGTCTTCCCGTTTTGATTCTACCTGCCCAGTCCCGAGCAGTGGTTCTATAATAGCCACCCACAGGTGATGCTCTCCATGTCTTCGTCCCTTGCATGCTCATAAATGCTCTCCGGGCTCCCGCCTATAACGCCTTGGACTTGTCCCCGAAAATCGACTCGACAATCTCGCCCGACCTCGTGGCCAGGACCGACAACAGGGTGTCGCTCAGCTGTACACATCGTCAGTGAAGCACTTTCAGTCACGAGCGAACGGCGACGCGACGAGGAACAAGTGGAATGAGGTCAAGAACTCACCCCGTGTGTCCCCTCGCAGCAGCCCTGCAGCCAGATGCCCGACTCGTCCGCCACGGCGCCCGGCGAAAACTTGACCCTGTAGTCGCGCCCCACGGCCATCTTGCGCTCGCCCTGCTCCGTCTCGACGTTCCACCCGGTGATGCCCTTGGCGAACTCGAGCCCGCGCGGCTGCGCCTTGGGCAGCAGGCCCCACGCGCCGCGCAGCATCTCGACGTGCGCGGTGCGCTGGTAGCCCGTCGCCGCGATCACCAGGTCCGCCTCGAGCGTCTCCTCGTCGGCCGCGTCGACGAAGCCGTCGAGCGCGCCGTCCTGCATGTGCTGCACCGTGAGCTCCAGGCCCTCGCCCTCGCCCTCGCCCTCGCCCTCGCCCTCGCCGCGCGGCTCGATGCTCGTGATCTGCCGCCCGCCCAGGATGCGGTGCGGCCACTGCCTCTCGTCGGCGCCAATCTCGCGCCGCTGGTCGTACATGCGCTCGTACAGCTCCTCGATGAGGTTGAGCCGCACCACGCCGTAGTTGGTCGCGCGCGCCTCCGTGAGCAGGTCGTTGCGGTACTTGGCCGACCGCGGGAACAGGTTGTCGATGTACTCGGGGTTGAAGACGGAGTTGACACTGCCGCTGTTAGCTCATGCCGCTCGCWCGCTCCTCCGATGCTCGCCACTCACAACGGGGAGTCGTCGCTCGGCCGCAGGAACTCGGGCCGCATCACCAGCCACGTCTTGGAGTTGGGGTACAGGTGCTGCACGTTGTTGAAGATCTCGGCCGCGCTCTGGCCCGCGCCCACGACGGCCACGCGGTACGGGCTGCCGGGCTTGGGCAGCAGCTGGCGGATGCGGTGCGCGTACTGCGACGAGTGGATGACGCGCGGGTGCCGGCGCGGGAAGCTCTTGGGCAGAGACGGCTGCCCGCCGGCGGCGACGAGCACGTTGCGCCCGTGGTACGCGTGTGTCTGGCCCGTCGTTACATCGCGGGCCTGCACCGTGAAGCGGTGCACTGGGCCGTCGCCGCCCTCGGGCGCCACGGCCACGACCTCCTGGCCGAACTGCACCAGCCGCTCAAAGTGCGACGCGCACCAGCGCAGGTAGTCCTCGTACTCGACGCGCGCGGGCAGGAAGGTGCTCAGGTTGGTGAAGTCGACGAGGCGGCCCTGGCGGTGCAGGTAGTTGAGGAACGTGAACTCGGAGCGCGGGTCCCGCAGCGTGGCCAGGTCCTTGATGAAGGAGATCTGCATCTTGGCCCCCGGCAGCAGCATGCCCGCGTGCCACGCGAACCGGGCCTGCTTCTCGACGAAGAGCACCTTGGGCGCCGCGCCCGAGGCTAGGAGCGTCTTGCCCGCGGCGAGGGCGTCGTGCATGGCCACGGCCACGGCGAGGCTGGCGGGGCCGAAGCCGACGCAGATGAGGTCGTATTCGGCGTCGAGGGCCGCGGGCAGCAGGTGCGGCGAATCTTGGGCCGTCTGCGGGCCGTTCTGGTCATGGCCGTTGGTGTCGACGCTGCCGTTGGTGTTGCTGCCGTTGGTGTTGCTGCCGTTGGTGTCGTCAACGAGGGGCAGATCTGCCGCCGCCACGGCGCCGTTGCCGTGGGGGGCAATCTCGGCGGCGTCGCTGCTGTTGAGGGGGACCTCGCTGTGGGGAGACATGCCGGGCGAGAGGGTGGTTGAAGCACCTTCTCCTGTGTATATGGGCATTGAGGACTGTCGGAATATGGTGACGTCGCAGACTCGACCGGGTGGGTGTAAGTCCCGAGGCTGCCGTGTTTTGCTTCGTATCCTTGCAGGTGAGGTATCGTCGTCACTCCCGCAGACGGCAAGGCTGGCCTTGGTCCTCTTCGTCTTGGACAACCCTCTCTCGTCCAGTCCGTCAGTGGCTCAGATCCGGGCCGCTGAATTCGGCGTGATGCTATTATGCGTGTCTGCGTCTCTGGCCTGATGTTGGTCTAACGGAGGGGGTCCAGAGAACAGAACGGGAACAAGTCGCGCAACGGGCAGCGGACATGGCGCACAGATATGTACCTCCACGCCCGGGTATCTGCCTCGATTCCGAGTAATTTAAGGTGTGGTGGTTCCAGCTCTCCTGGTGCATGGGGACACAGACCGACGCAGTACCACCACTTACAGACACTGGAGCCGACCCGACACCAACCGGGACGAACGCACGATAGCGGAGAGGCAGCACGCCGACGGACACGCGCGTGGCCCAATGCCGGAAGAGCCCACTGCGCTTGCAGCTTGGGCTACCTAGAGTCGAGGTGGATACCGGCTATGGTTGCATGGCCCCATCCGCCGTGCAGCCGTGGCGTCGTCTGTTTTCTTTTCTCATGTTGAGCTGAGCTCGCCATGGACGGACGGACGACGGAGTGTTCGATATTCGCCGTATGTACTCCGTAATATCAACGGGCACGCTGTTCGTCACCGGAAGAGAGGGTAGACGGGAGCCGCCCGCTGCAAACTTGCTTTTGCCGAAGCATCGTCTACGTCAACCGTCTACGTCAACGGCTTTGGACTGGGCCTTTCTCGGCCCTATTGGACCTGGCCGCTCCATGCCGGTTTCTGGTTCAACGGCACAACTGCTGCGCTATTCGGCGGCATGGCCACCGCTGTCGATGTCGTCCGTGATGGCCTCTTCTCTTCGGCAAGGTCCCTAGCAGACGGCGAACTTCGTAGACCGGAGCTCCACCGCTGGCGCGAAATAGCGCGGGCTGGTGCGACGCTCGGAGCGATTGTCTCGGGATCTGATAAGATGGACGTTCTGGGCCGCGGTCCGACCAGGGACGGCGCAGACGGTAATAACGTTGATGTACATAGGACCGCCAGACGGTAGGTAAACCATGGGCCGACGATGGATTTCTGAATCCCGGGTCCCAGGTATGATGTACATGTGCGCCCAGGGTCCAACTGAGCCCAAAGGACCAGCTTCGCCAGCTTCCCGTGGGCCATTGGGGCCAACCCGCCTCCCGGCGGTGTCCAAGTGGCGCAGATGATTGGGCCATCGCGATGACGCTTACTTGTCTCAGTGGAGATGAGGGATTATCTGATGATCAGATAAAAAACGGATCTGATAAGATTTGGTCATGTCGCACAAGCACCGGCACCGGCTTCACCCGTCGGACAGCACGCACGCCGTCCCTGCACCAAGCTCGACTGACAGGAGAAAATTTTTCTTTGCTCGTCTCTCTTCCCTCTCCCACTGTCTTGGATCAGTCCCCCTCGAGAGGCTAGTCCTGCCGAGACGGCGCAACCCCCATGACCGTCAGCGGGCGAATCGCAGACGAAGCTGCCTCCTCAGCTGCACGGGCCAGAAACGCAAAACGGCCTCTCGGTTACGTACGTGATTCTTGCATACGGCAGCGGGAATCCTGCTGCGACTCCCCGCCGAGGAACCCCGCCGGCCGCGGTGGGGGTGTGCGACGAGTTGCTGATGGCAGCGTCTGCAGACGCAACTCTGTGTTCGACCGCGTCTGCCGGCTGCCTCTCGGTTTCGAGCGTGCCGAGGTGGCAGGGCGGAGAGCCACCGCTGGTTCTACATACCTAATCTGGGCGCCGGCCTGCATACTCGAGGCTGTACGGCACTCGTGCGGTTCCCAATTTCGCGCGGACTCGGAGCTGAGTGCTCGGGTGGATCGGACTCGACGCCTCACGGCGGGGGTTCGGACGTGATCAGTGCTGGATGGTCGGTTTGCCGTGGCTTGGGCTCCCGTGTTTCTTGGCGCCGTGGATGGATGCGAGGCGAGCTGCCTCTGGAACTGCCAATACCGGTATATGCTGCCGAGGCGTCGACGCAGCCACGCCGAGCCTGCTTGGTGGCGCCGCGCCTGAAGCCAGCTCGACGTGTGGCTCTTTATGTACTTGGAGCTGGGGGCTGTCGAGTTCCCGTGGGCGAGTGCCTGCGCGGCTCCGGCGGCTGGCGGCTCCAGGCACTCGCACCGCTGCTGGCATCATGGGACCTGCTTGCTTCCGGCCTGACTGCCACCGCGCCTGTGCCCAAGAGGGTGTGCATCCGCGGACTGGAGTGGTGTGGAGACCCGCCATGCTGCCTGCTCGTACATGTGCGAGGCATGTTCCAACTCGCCAGTATGGATCTCGTCACAACTCACATGGCACCGGCTCCAGCTGGCCCCATACGCTGGCCGAATACGCCGAGGCCTCGGTCGCCGCAACGCGCTCGGCTCCTCGGAGCGATGACGACGAGACGATGAGACGAGGTGCAGTGCGTCGATGGCATGATGCATCACGTACGACGTACGAGTACGACGCACGACGAACCGCAGTTGACGCGCGGGGCGTTAGCGCACAGCCGTTGAGGAGTGAATCCACCAGATGGCATTCACACACACACATCTCTCTATCTGCAACTCCTCCCCCCTCCACGTCCACCACCTCAGCCCTCGGCATCCCAGAAGCGTCTCTCCTACCCGTCACGTCACACCCACCACATCACCCCCACGGCAGATTCCTTCTGCAAGGGTCGTCAGCGCACGAATCCCTGCGGTTGGCGCGCTGCCTGCCGGACGGCCCACGCTGAGTAATTGCCCGCCTCTGACAGGCTCGCCTCCGCGCACGCCGATGCAGGCGGCGGCGAGTCAAACCTCTGCGGCTGGTGATGAGCAGGACATGTCGCTCGAGTTGGATAATCAACGTGCCCATTGGCCGAGGCCCTAGATGCGGCATCGCCCGACCCGTCCTCCCGTCGTTCGCGTCTGCCCCCCGTTAGCCGCAGCCACTTACACTCGCGGCCCGAGACAGAGCGGCCAGCTCCACGCTCCCAGACAGCTCTGCGTTTTGGCCAAATCTTGTCGCCGTCGCCGTAACCAGACATTTGTTGTTGTATTTTCCGAGTTTCACGGCCATAACAAGTCTTGTTCACTCCCAGAGCGTCTGAGTTCCGGTTTCGGCTGCCTGGCTTTGTTTACAACCCAACGGCGACAACATGGACCCAACTGGCTTGTCCATCCTCAACTCAAATCCCACCAGGCTGCCTGGCCCAGACCTGCTGCACCATCTTGTCACGTCGCCCTGCGAACTCGATGCTCTCGAGCACCTTTCCCATGCGAGTAGAACGTCATACTCGTACCGAGACTTGCACGATGCTGCCGACGACATCGCCCGGCTCATCACCGGCGCCCTTGGAAATGCTGGGCTCTCTAGCCCGGAGCTTGTTGTTCCAGTTCTTGTCCCTCAGTCTCCGTTGCTGTACATCTCCCTACTCGCAATCCTCAAGGCCGGTGGTGCCTTTTGCCCGCTAAACATCGACGCTCCCCCCGAGAGAATCAAGTTTATCCTCAAGGATGTCTCCGCGAAAGTGATCCTCGTCTCCTCGGCTCTGGCGTCGAGGATACCTTCAGAAACCGGCGTCAGCATCATTTGCGTCGATCGCATAGACAAAAAAACATCTAGTCTTGCAGACGTTGAGCATCGGAAACCCTCTCCCGAGGACCTGGCCTATGTCATGTACACATCTGGTTCAACCGGCACCCCCAAAGGAGTAGGCATCTCCCATGCCGCCGCGACGCAAGCACTGCTCGCCCACGACCGCCGTGTCCCTGAATTTTCCAGATTTCTCCAGTTTGCAGCGCCGACGTTTGACGTGTCCGTCTTCGAAATCTTCTTTCCCCTGTTTCGAGGAAGTACTCTCATCACTGTGCGCCGGGAAGACATGCTGGATGATCTCCCATCTGTGATTCGAGAGATGGACGTCGATGCTTGCGAGTTGACACCAACCGTGGCTGGCAGCTTGCTCAGGAAGAGGCAAAGCGCCCCGAAGCTGAAGCTCTTGTTGACTATTGGCGAGATGCTGAATGCCCCTGTCGTGGAAGAGTTTGGAGGCTCCGAGGGGAAAGAGAGCATGCTATGGGCCATGTATGGGCCGACGGAAGCTACAATTCACTGGTAAGGATTCCTAAAATCAATTCTTCTGCACGTCCGCATCGCTGACTTTGCGAGCAGCACTCTGCAGCCTGCCCTCGTATCAGCATCGTCGACAGGAAATATCGGGACACCTCTCGATACAGTCTCTTGCTTCATAATCGAGCCCTCGAGCTCCCCTGAGGACAGCAGCAACTTCAAAATCCTGCCCGTGGGCGAAGTTGGCGAACTGGCCGTTGGCGGCTACCAGCTCGCCAGGGGCTACCTCAACCGCCCCGAGCAAACTGCTTCTGCATTCATCTCATCTCCCTACGGCCGGGTGTACCGCACCGGTGACCGCGCTCGCCTGACGGCTGCCGGGACGCTCGAATGCCTTGGTCGTTTAGCTAGCGGACAAGTCAAGCTGCGCGGCCAACGCATTGAGCTTGGCGAGATCGAGCAAGTGGTCCTGAAAACACCGGGGTGTCACGGCGCGGTAGCAACAGTCGTCGACTCCAACCTTGTCGTCTTCTGTGCGGTCGACGGAGATGTCGCGGAGGGTGCAATTGTGACAAATTGCGAAAAGTGGCTGCCCCGGTTCATGGTGCCTGGCGAGCTGGTGATGATGCACGAGTTCCCTCGGCTTCCCAGTGGCAAGGTCGACACCAAGACGCTGAAGTCGGATTTGAGCGACCGAAAACTGGCTGACTTGAGCAATGAAGACGCCACGGACGAGGGTGACCGGGACATACTCCGTGTGGTGTCTGATACTCTTGGCTTGAGAGCGAGCAAGAGCATGACCCTGGCTTCTGCTGGTGTGGATTCTCTTGCCGCAATCAGGCTGGCATCGTGTCTACGGATCGCGGGATTCAAGACGAGTGCTCCCGAGTTGCTGAAACTGAGAACAATATCAGACCTTTGCTCGACTCTCCGCGAACAACCATCAACGGAGCCTCTCGACGACGAGCCACTCAACATTAGTCTGCTGGCAGACTTGGATCAAATCCTGTCGTATCATCCAGCGCTGCAGAATATGGCGGCGCAGATTATTGATATTCTTCCATGTACGCCCCTCCAGTCTGCCATGTTGGCCGAGACTGCACAAAATCCAGAGGCCTACGGGAACGAGATGCAGCTTCAGACAAGCCCAGGAGTTGCACCACAAGATATATCTGACGCATTTCAACAACTCGCCCATGGGAATGAAATTCTGCGAACCGGCTTCGTACAATGGCGCGGTGGGCAAGTTGCCGTCTTAGTCAACGCCATTGACCCGGTCAACATCCAGATCGTGCAAGGGCTCCAACGCGGATTCGTTTCAACAAGTCAAGATTTGCTGGCACCATTTCGAGTTCAGATTGAAGCGTCAGAGAACGGATCTGGGACTCGACTCCTCATTCAGGCCCACCACGCCGTGTACGATGGGTGGTCGATGGACATGATACTGTCTGATATATCAGCACTGCTCAGTCTGGCACCGCCGCCCCCTCGACCACAATTTCGCGATATCGTCAAGTTTCATGCCGGGAGCTCCAGAAAAGAGGCTGACGATTCAGCTCGGACATTTTGGAGCCAGCACCTCCTCGGCTGGAACAAGTCTCCGTTTCCAAAGCTGGGTGCGCGGTCATCAGGGGCAGATGAAATAAAGACGGCCAAAGACACGCTGGATGTGGCGCCAGTCGTTGTGCGAGAAGCTACCCAAAAGCGAGACTTTAGTGCCCAGGTCCTCTTTCAATCCGCCCTGGCTCTGGTGTGGAGCGGCATCGTCGGAGAGCAGGATGTTGTGCTGGGGTCCGTGACGTCCGGGAGAACAATACCGGTGGATGGCATCGAGAGAATATTCGGCCCTTGTATTGCATCTTTGCCCATACGAGTGGACTTTAGCAGCATGTCTGCTAGCACAGACGTCCTGAGAAACCTTCAGGCGAGCAACCGTGCTATCATGGAGCACTGTACCCTCCCGCTGGCAGAGATCAAGAAGCTTGCTGGGCTGCAACCTGCGGAGAGCCTCTACGACGTTTTGTTCGTGTACCAGGAGTCTCTTGACACCAAAGAAAAGGAAACGCAATTAGTCAAGGAGGTTGATCACTTGGATCGCCTGGAAACGAAGTTGCTGCTTGAGATTGAACCACGAGCGAGCGACTATGCCCTGCAGACAACCTACCACTCTTCCTCGTTTCCGCCAGAATTCGTCACCTATTTTATGCAGCAGTTCAAGAGCATATTCCAAAAACTTGTCGACAATCCTGAGGATTCCATTCAATCAGCAAAGGGATCTTTGCCTTTCGGGCTGTCCATTCACAATGAAGACCTGGAAGGCTTCCAAGGCACGCCGGATCTAGCAGTGGGGGTTGAAGCGATTGCAAAAAGGCTGCCTACGGCCAACGCCCTGTCCTTCAACATGTCATCACAGTCGTCTGCTCCTCGAATCACGTCATTGTCTTATCAGGAGTTGAATGCGGCCGCCAACCAAACTGCTCATTTTCTGAGCAGTTTCACGGTCAACATTGGCGAGGTTGTTGCCATCATCATGGACAAATCACCCCTGCTGTATACTTCCATCCTAGGTATTGTCAAGGCAGGGTGCGCTTACCTGCCAATACTTCCGACCACTCCCGTTGCGCGCGTTCGCGAGATTTTCAGACAAGCGCGGGTAAAGCACTGTCTGGTAGATGACGCTTCACACTCGACATTTTCTTCTGTCGAAGCTATTTGCTTTCTGAACATTGAGGCCAAATCTTTGCAATCCTACTCGGACTCAAACATGGACATCCCTCCTGATCCAAAACGCCTTGCCTATGTCATTTACACATCAGGTACCACGGGGGTCCCAAAAGGCGTGGCTGTGACGCAAGAGAATATCGTGAGCAACATTGCGCACCTGCGGTCGATTTATCCCGCGTCGTTGGAGAGGCAGCCTCACTTTCTCCAAGCTTGCTCTCAAGCTTTTGATGTCTCCGTCTTTGAGATTTTCTTCGCATGGCATGCCGGCATGTGTCTGTGTGCGGCAACGAATGATGTCCTGTTTGAAGATCTGGAGAACTCAATTCGACAATTGGATATTACGCATTTGAGCCTGACGCCAACGGTGGCATCTCTGATAGACCCAGCAAAGGTACCGGGAGTCGAGTTTCTTGTCACAGCTGGCGAACCAATGACCTTGTCCGTCCTGAACCGCTGGGGCGACCGGCTGTGGCAAGGATACGGGCCATCTGAAACGACAAACATCTGCAGTGTCAAGAGAATGGCGCTTGGCGAAAACATTGAGCATCTTGGCTGGGTATTTCCAAACACATCTGTGTTTGTAATGTCACCGTCCAGCCTAGAGATCGTCCCCGTTGGATGGGTGGGCGAGTTCTGCTTTGGTGGTGACCAGGTCGCTCAGGGATACCTGAATGAGCCTCGTCTCACAGCTGAGAAATTCGTTCAACATTCTCGATTCGGAAGGATATACCGCTCTGGAGACATGGGACGCATGCTCCCCGATGGGTCTTTGGTGATCCTTGGCCGGATCGATGAGCAGATCAAGCTCCGAGGGCAACGGATTGAGGCCACTGAAATCAACAGCATCATGACAAGCACCGGCCTTGCAGAGTCGGCAGTGACCATGTCGGTTCGACGGAGAACGGGTGCGCCAGACCAACTCGCATCCTTCTACCTGCCGCCGCGGGTAAATGCCGAGTTCAAGCCCCTCGAAATTGAACCAGAGGCCAATCGCATGCTGTTCGCAACTCTTCAGTCTCGTGTACCCTCGTACATGGTACCCTCATACCTTATCCCCGTATCACAAATTCCTCTCTCATCGAGCGGCAAGGTTGATCGACGGCGTCTTCAAGCAACTTTTGAAGAGTTACCTCAAGACTACATGGAGAGCGCTTCGTATACTACGCAAAGTCTTGAGGATGACGCTGGCTGGACTGAGATGGAGTCAGCTATTGCAGATGTCATCTCCCACTCGACCAAGACGGCGAGAGCTGACATTGGCCGGTGGACGCCGTTCGCTGCCCTCGGAGTAGACTCCATCTCGGCCATTGGGATTGCTCGTGCTCTGAGCTCCGACCTTGGGGCTCGGATCCCCATCTCGGCTATTCTCCAGAATCCAAGCGTCGCCCAGCTTGGAAATTCACTCGAGAAGAATGAAAAAGAAGCCAAGGGCGAAGTTGAGCACCCAGTGTCTGACACGTTTGCGGCGACGGTCGCGGATGAGGTCCGCAGAGCGTTCACCCAAGATCCTGGCTCCATAGAAGATATTCTCCCATGCACGCCGCTTCAAGAAGCCATGTTGTCCCAAGGTCGCGGGAGCTATTACAACAAGATTCTGCTGCGACTCCGCATCCAAGCTGCCGACATGAGAACGTATTGGGATGAAATGTCACGGCGACATGGGATTCTCAGGACATGCTTCGTTACGACAAAGAACGTCGCTCATCCAATCGCGCAGGTGGTGTTGAGGAATTGGACGATTGCGTGGAAAACATTCGATGTACACGTGCCTTCTCTTGCCGGAGCAGCCCATGAACACCTCAAGACCCTCCCCGAACCTTTGGATTCTGAGCTGCCGCCTGTGTCGTTTGCGTTCATACGGTACAAGGGATCAACCTTCTTCTCCCTCATATGCCATCACGCATTGTATGATGGTGTCGCTATGGAGATTCTTTGGAGAGAAGTGGAAGCCTTGGCAAACGGCCGCACCCTGCTGCCTCCTGTGCCCTACAGGCCATTTATACAGAAAGCCCTAAGTCTACCTGCCGACACTGACGCATTTTGGGCGGACCAGTTTCGTGGTTTCCGGCCTTCAACCCTGTTTTCTCGTTTGGCAGGGTCGGACATCAATCAGTGCACTCACATTACCTCTCTTGACATGTCGTATGGTGAAGCTCAAGAACGGCTGAGGTCACTAGGAGTTTCTTTGCTTTCTGCCTGCCAGACAGCCTGGGCCAACGTTGTCGCCGTCTCGTGCGATGGGCCAGATGTCGCCTTTGGTAATGTTGTGAGCGGCCGCGCTCTGGACCTCGATGGGCTCGATCGACTGGTCGCTCCGTGCTTCAACACGATACCAATCCGCAAGGACCTGTCGAGAAGCTCGCAAAACATCGAGGTTCTGCGGTATTTTCAACAGCTCAACACCCAACTGCTGCGGTATCAGTTTACATCCCTGCGACGGGTCCAGAAGGTCGCCAACTGCCTGCGTCGGGGCCTGTTTGACACTCTTCTGCTCCTGCAGCAGCCACTGCAAGACATGGACGAAAGCGTCTGGACCTTGGAAGAGGACGCGGGCAACATGGACATACCCTTGGTCTGCGAGGTCGTACCCTGCCCGAACCTCAACTCCATTGTCGTAAACGTACACTACGACATTGGAATCGTCTCGGGCGACGTTGCGACGACCATGGCAGACATCTTCAAACACGTGTTTCGCCGTTTGCTCGACCTTCCATTCGCGAGCCCGGCCGATAGGAGCACTTTGCCGCCGTCTCTGAAGCTGGGGCTCAAGGACTTGGTGCGGAGGCGAGAAAAGCCTGAAAATGCAGACCAACAGCGGTTCGACGCGGAGAACTGGACCGACACTGAGAGGACGATCCAAGAGGTCATTTCAGAACTGTCTGGAGTGCCCCAGGCCAAGGTTTCTCGGCACACGAGCATTTTCCACCTCGGGCTAGACAGCATCAACGCAGTCCAGGTCGCATCGATGCTGAGGCAAAGGGGCTTCAAGCTGTCCGCATCCGATGTACTCGAGTGCTCGAATTGCGCAAAGCTGGCAAGGCGAATGCTCCATGATCCGGAACGGCATTCTGGGACACAGTCATTTGACCTTTACAAGTTTGCGCGGGATGTGTCTACGCAAGTCAACAGGAAAGCGCCAATTGGCCAGGTCGAAGCAATTCTCCCGTGCACTGCGGTACAGTCTGCCATGCTGGTGTCCTTTATACAGTCACAAGGACACAACTACCTCAACATGATCACGTACCAGATCGATGATTCTATTGAAATGGGCGATTTGGCGGAGGCTTGGAGGACTCTTCAGCGCAGACACCCGATGCTTCGTACGGGCTTTGTATCTGTGAGTCACAAAGACAGCACGTTTGCCATGGTGCGACAGCCTGCTGCTTCAATTGATGCACCGGTTGCATGCATTGACTCTGGCAGTTTTGGGACCTTTGACTTGCAGCAATGGCAAAAGGATGCGCGTGAGACTTTTCTGCTAAACCCCCAGGTTCCTCCATGGCAGGTCGCATTAGTTGACAATGGTGGCCGAACCATGATGAGCATCCTCATGCACCATGCCCTCTACGACGCTCAGTCTCTGGACGAAATGCTGGATGGATTGTGGTCCTTGCTGCGGCGAAAAGAGTGCAGCTTCTCTCGAGTCGAGCCTGCGCTAGCAGAGATTCTGTCTCGAAGCCTCAAAGGCCAGGAAGAAGCCCGGATGTTCTGGGAGAAACACGCAGGCAACAGCGTGGTCAACAAGTTTCCACTCATGACACCGCTACGGGAGGCGAAGGCAAGTCTCCTGACCCACGAAGCCACCTCTTCCATACCTTTCAAGCTCCTCCGTGAGGCAACACAGAGTCTTGGTGCCTCAGTACAAGCCGTGTTACAAGCAGCTTGGGCACGAGTGCTGGCATCATATCTTGGCGAGAGCTCCGTAGTTTTCGGCGCTACAATGTCGGGACGAACCACCGACGAGACTCAAGCCGCTTCATTCCCATGCATCACGACCGTGCCCATTGTCGCCGTAAACACGGAGTCAAACAGAGGGCTGGTTCAAAACATGATGGAGTACAACACCGAGCTGCACAAACATCAGTTTGCCCCCCTGAGCCACGTTCAAAAATGGTTGGGGCATCCTGGCACTCCTGTTTTTGATACCCTCGTCGTCTATCAGAAGCGAAACGGCAGCGGGGCTGTAGCTGGGCCGTGGAAACTCGTGAAGGATGAGGCGGTAGTCGAATACGCCGTCTCTCTTGAGGTTGAGCCGATGGACAACGACGATGTCCGCCTGTGCATTACCTTTGCGGGCGACGTCCTGCCTACGGAACAAGCACGACTGCTCATTCGACAATTTGACGCCATCTTGGGCCATCTCGTGCGCGAGCCAGATGGAAACGAACGTGACCTGTACAAGAAACGGCCGGATATCTTTGCAATTACCCCCGCGGCGATCCCAAACATGACCGCCCCGGTAGAGTTTCTGCATCAGTTTGTGGAGCGCAGAGCCGCAACTCACCCCGACTCTACCGCTCTGGAGTTTGTGAGCGGCTACGACAACAGGTCCGTGGCTAAGCGAACCTGGAGCTACAAAGACCTTGATCTCATCGGGAACCGCGCTGCCAATTTGTTGCAGGAGAGCACAAGCCCTGGAGACATTGTGGCCATTCACTTTCAGAAGTGTGCGGAAGCGTACTTTTCCATCCTGGGTATTCTCAAAGCTGGCTGCGCTTTTGTCGCCCTCGATCCGAATGCCCCCAAAGCGCGAAAAGCGTTCATTCTGGGCGACTCCCAGGCAAAGTGCCTCTTGGCCGACGGTGAAAGCACCCTCGACTTTGAGGTGTCGACCAAGCTCCTGCGGATCAGCGAGGAGTCGCTGCAGACCTACCCTGACAGCCGCCCCGACTTGGGTGACAGCTTCACACCCGCCAATACATGCTACTGTCTTTACACATCTGGGACTACTGGAACACCGAAAGGGTGCGAGATTACCCACGAGAATGCTGTCCAGGCAATGATGGCGTTCCAGGACCTCTTTAGCGGACACTGGGCGGAGGACTCACGATGGTTGCAGTTTGCAGCACTGCACTTTGACGTCTCTGTTCTCGAGCAGTACTGGAGCTGGTCCGTGGGCATTACTGTCGTGGCAGCGCCCCGAGACCTGATCCTGGATGACCTGATTGGCTCAATCAACACGCTCGGGGTAACTCACATTGATCTGACCCCAAGCCTGGCCAGATTGACACATCCGGACGAGATGCCCAGTTTGTGCAAGGGGGTGTTCATCACGGGCGGAGAGCAATTGAAGCAAGAAATCCTCGATGCTTGGGGTTCGAAAGCCGTCATTTACAACGCATACGGCCCGACCGAGGCCACGATCGGGGTGACCATGTACCCGCGCGTGCCAGTCAACGGCCGGCCCAGCAACATCGGGCGGCAATTCCTCAATGTCGGCTCGTACGTCTTCCGCCCAGGAACCGAGATCCCCGTTCTCCGAGGCGGAGTCGGCGAGCTGTGCGTCTCCGGCAAGTTGGTGGGCAAGGGATACTTGAATCGTCCGGAGCTTACAGACGAGCGATTCCCCACCCTGGCTGAGTTTGAGGAGAGGATATACCGCACTGGCGACTTGGTTCGCATCCTCCATGACGGCTGCTTTGACTTTCTGGGCCGTGCCGATGATCAGGTCAAGTTGCGTGGACAGCGGCTGGAGATTGGCGAGATCAATCATGCGATTCGAACTGGAGCGCCGGATGTGCAGGATGCTGCGACAATCGTGGTACGACAAGAGTCAAGCGGCAAGGATGTTCTGGTATCGTTCCTAGTTGGAGAGTCGAATGGTTCGCCGAGCCTTTCCGTCTTGCCAGACACTAATGGGCTCGCAATAACGGCCAGGGCGGCTTGTCTGGAGCGACTGCCGGGATACATGGTTCCAACCTATTTCCTCCGCCTACCGTACATACCACTCTCTCCAAATAACAAGGTGGAAGCAAAGGAGCTGAAGGCCTTATTCGAAAGTCTCTCGCACGAGCAGCTCATGAAGGTTTCAGCTGCCGGCATGCCGTCAGCCGATTCCCGTCTCGACAGGCTTGCCCTTCAAAACATCGTTCGAATCCTGTCCGGCTTTAGTAACGTACCGGAAGAGAGTCTTTCGCCGTCCACCAGCATTTTTGACGTGGGGGTTGACTCCATCACCGCCCTGCAGCTGTCGACGCAACTGCGGACCGCTGGCTTTGAAGCCGCCTCGCCAGCCACGCTGCTCAGATGCCCCATCATCGCGGATCTCGTCAGGGCCTTGTCCACAGATACAGGGACAACGCCGCATGCCGACTTGGTAAGAGAGGCCAAGCAGACCATACAGGCCTGCCACCACAGATATCGCCCCTTGGTGTGCCGCGAACTTGGCGTTGGCCTTGGCGACATTGAGTACATTGCTCCGTGCTCGCCGCTCCAGCAAGGCATCATATCCAAGACCGTGACGGAAGAGACCAGCGGGGCCTACTTTAACTCTTTTGAGCTGCAGCTCGATGGCGGTGCATCGGTGGATCGAACACGACAGGCATGGAGTCGCCTCGTTGAGTCTCACGCAGTCTTGAGATCCGCGTTTGTCAACACTTCGGACGGCCACGTTCAAGTCGCACTGAAACGTAAGACTCCGTGGCAAGAATGCTCAGCGAAAGCAAAAGATGAGGTTGTTTCCATCTTGGAACAGACAAGGCGAGATTGGATATCCAGAAACAACCACCACATCCTCGATCCAATCCAGCTCATACTTGTCCACGGACCAGACTGCGAGAGGGTCATCATACACATTTTCCACGCTCTTTACGATGGAAACAGCTTCGAACTTATGAACCAGCACGCCGCGGCTCTATATAACAACACGCAGCCGCGAACCGGTCCCTCATTCATTGAAGCCTTGGCCCATGGACCATTATGGAGGCATGACCACTGCCAGCAGTTTTGGGTTGAATACCTACGTGGCTGGGCCTTCTCACAGATACCGACGCTCCCGCACTCCTCAGTTGGAACAGGTGCCGTCTCGTCGACTCGAACCGTGTCACTGGACCTATTCGAGAAAATGCGCACTCAGCAGAACGTCACGCTACAGTCTGTCGTGCTGGCAGTCTGGGCGTTTGTCCTTCAGAAGCACCTGGCCAGTAAATTGACAATCGGTGTCATTGTCGCTGGCAGGTCAATTGACGTACCCAACGTCGAGCACACCATCGGCCCATTGTTCAATACTGTACCGTTCTTCAACAACATGCAGGGGTATACCTGGGCATCCCTGATTCGCGAATGCCACAAGTTCAGCACGTCGATACTGCCCTTCCAACACGTGCCGCTAAAGAGCATCCAGAAATGGTGCACCGGAGGTCGGCCACTCTTTGACAATCTTTTCGCCTTTCAGCTTGAGCAACCTGGTCCGGACGGCGAGGACGTTCCCTGGACTGTCGTGGATACGCCGAGCCATCCCGACTATCCTCTGGCTTTCGAGGCTACGCGAACGCGCACAGGCGAGCTGCGTCTGTCCCTGGTTGCGCAGAGCCAAGTTGCTGATTCAACGCTGCTCGAGTACATGCTCGACCAAATTGAAGACGCCGTCGCAACCGCCGAAGCGGAGGCACTTCTGGACGCTTTGGCAGTCCATGACGACCTTGGCGATGAGGCAGGCGTGGAGTTGACGGATGCTGCCAATTCGAGTGTCACGCCAGACCATTTCATTTGGACAGAGCAGGCGCTCGTCATAAGACAAGAGGTCGCCACCCTCACAGATGTTCCTGTTGACGACGTGAATACGACCACGACAATGCTAGAGCTTGGCCTTGACAGCATCGATGCCATTAAGCTTTCCACGAGACTGAAACGGAATGGAATCCAGCTATCGGCATCCCAGATTATGCGCCATCAGACAATGCTGCGTTTGGTTCAAGAGACTGAGAGCACCGAGCCTGAGCGCACCCCAAGACCAGCAAATGACCACCGCCTGGAGGAAATTCGCGAAAAGCTTCATGTCCAGGTGCCAAATGCGGGAATAGACTCCAACAAGGTTGAATCCGTATCACCTCCGACTGCTCTTCAAGAGTCCATGGTTGCAGGCATGGTGCAGTCGGGCTTTGAGTGGTACTTTAACCACGATGTTCTCGAGGTTGCCGACGGCGTCGACATGGAGAGGCTCGAGGAAGCATGGGGTACAGTGGTCAAGCAGTCCCCAATTTTGCGGACTGGGTTCGTTGAAGTCGCCGATGCATCCTTGGACATGGCGTACTGCCAAGTGGTATTCCGGGACAACTTTCCACGCATCAAGACCGTGGCTCTGTCGGACCTGTCTGGCCTGCGGAGAATAACGTCAGATGCGACCCAGCTAGCTGCGCAGGGAAACGGTGTGGACAACCTCCTGCAGATCACATTTGCAGTACTTGGCCAACGACGGTTCGCGATTCTGTCCGTCGCCCATGCCATGTACGACGGGTGGTCACTCAGCCTTATGTACCAAGACCTTGAGGCCGCATATGAAGGACGCGTAGAGTCGAGGCCGTCTGCCGACTCGTTTGTATCGCGGATACTTGCGTCCAAGACGGACGAAGCGCAAGAGTTCTGGGGCAACTACCTCGACGGCCTCTCCCCGAGCATCCTGGCTGGAAACAGGCCTCCGATGGAAACTACACCAGACGGCCTGTTTAGAAGAGAAATCACGTCAAGAAAAACTCTATCTGAGGCGACCGACTTTTGCAAAAAGAAGGCAATCAGCCTGCAGGTTCTCTGCCTCGCATGCTGGGCCCTGGTCGTGGCCGAGCAGACGCAATCCCTCGACGTCGTCTTCGGACTCGTCTTGTCCGGTCGAGACTTTGAGGGCGCAGAGGAGGTGATGTTCCCGACTATGAACACTGTTGCCATGCGCTGCGTCCTGCATGGGTCAATCTCCGGCTTCCTGAAATACCTGGAAGAAACCATGGCGGACATTCGCGACTTCCAAGCCTTCCCCCTGCGCAAAGCCCAGGCCGCAGCCAAGCTCGCCAGTGCGGAGATGTTCAACTCGCTGTTTCTGTTTCAAAAGTCCTCCGAGGCAGCATCGTCGTCTAGCCGTCTGCTACACTCTATTGATGGATCGTCGGCTGTTGACTATCCAGTCTGCGTGGAGGCTGAACCCTCAGGCGACCAGTTGATCTGGCGAATCGCCTGTCAAGCACAATTCTTCTCACAGGAGGAGACGCACGGCTTAATCAAGAAGCTAGACCGAGTTTTGCGATTCGTGTTTGAGTCCGAGACTGCGGACGTGTTGTCGTTTCATGGCGACGACGTGTCAATTTGCGGCATGCCCGCTGTGGCTTTCAACGAAGCTCCTCCAGTCGATCCCATGGATACGACGGCCCAAGAATCTGACAATGATGAGCATTGGGGAGAAACGGGGATAGCTATACGAGACGTTCTCAGCCAGGTCTCCGATGTCCCCATTGGGTCTATCAAATCGTCGTCAACGTTGTATCACCTGGGTCTGGACTCCATCAGCGCCATCAAGGTGTCGATACTGCTGCGCAAGAAGGCCATTCATCTAAAGCCAAGAGAGCTCGTCACATCCGCAAGTATTCTAGAAATGGCAAGCCAGGCACGATTGACAGACGAATTCGAACAACAATCGCAAACGCTGCCAGCCTGGACACCGCCACCCGACGTCGATGTGGACAAACAGCTCAAAGAATGCGACCTGCCGGATGACGCTATTGAGGCGGTGCTTCCGGCGACACCGATGCAAGTGTACATGTTGACTGCGTGGCAGAACAGTGAAGGCTCCGTATTTTACCCCGAGTTCTGCTACCGGATCGACGGCGACGTCGATGTGGCCCAAGTCCACGACGCATGGCAGTCTCTCAATTCTCAGATACCCATGCTGCGAGCACGCTTCGTCGCCACGGAGTCCAAAGAACTGCCATGGCTCCAGGCTATCGTCAAGGACGAAGCAATTCTGTCAGGACGCGTTTCGCAGCCTCTGGTAGATCTAAGTATCACAAAAGATGTCGTCGACCAGACGTTGATGCTGCGGCTCAGGATTCACCACGCCTTGTACGACGGCGTTAGTCTGCCGGCTATCATATCGCAGTTGTGCAGCTTGTTGAACAACGACAACGCCGGTAGAAGCGAGCGGGATATATCGCAGTGGGCAAGGCAGTCGATCCGACCAACCCTCAAAGATGCTCAGGCGAGCAGGCGAGCGTTTTGGACCAACTACTTGCAACAGGGCATCCGAACGAGCCACTCGGTGTCCCCGTCTCCAGGCGGCCAATCTCGCACTTCATATCTCGAAGAATCAGCCGTTCACGATATTTCCCAGCTCCGGAAGGTTGCCTCACAGCATGGGACAAGCCTGCAATCGCTCTTCCTCGCTGCATGTGCCAAAAGCATTGCCAAACAGACGACAGGGAATTCTTCATCCGTCATTTTTGGCATATACCTAGCCAATCGAACTACAGAACACGACTCTCCGCCGCTCGTGTATCCGACGCTCAATCTGGTTCCCCTCAAGGTCGAACTCGGCCACGATGAGAGCTTAGCTACTGTAGCAAAGACCATCCAAAATGACATCCACGCCATCAGCAGCGATGGACGGGCAGACGTGGGCCTGTGGGAGATCTCCTCATGGACCGGCGTCAAGGTGGACTCGTTTGTCAACTTCCTCAGCCTGCCCGACGAGCAAGACTCGAGCCCCAGAGCGGTCGCATTGGCACCCGTACATGATGCGGGAGCGCCGTCGGCGAGCAATTACGAACTAGCAACACTCCTTGCCCAACCCTGGCTGCAGAGAAACGCAGTCAGGGACGCCTTCCCGGTAGGTTGAGACCACCTTCATTGACACCGACTCCTGTGCGTCCCGAACATTGCTGACACAAGTGAAACATGCATCCGTGGATGTGGAAGCCTCAGTGCAAGGCCAAGGGTTAGATATTGGCGTATTTGGGCCGCGCGATCTTGTGTCTGACGAGTCGGCCGCGAGGATGGTCGCCGACATTACGTCCTTCCTTGGCGATAGCGTCTGATTTCATCTACAAGAAACATAGAGCTGGGCATCTACACGGTTGTAAAGACCGAAAAGTGTGATCATGTTCAGGTATTATTTTATGCGGGGTTCTTATGACTTCCAGCCCGGTAGAGTAGTTTAGCCACTTCCCACAATTTGCATTGAAGCAGGTAGTTACTTGTGTCGCCACCAGCTGGTCCTATGTGTTCTGACCATAGACTTATTCCGGGAAGAGAATGAGGTTGGCAAGCCGGACCACGGCGGCCTCGGAGCTGGGACCCGCCATCGCGCCGGCAACTTCCCAGGGTGCGAGACCCATAGCCCGCAAGGCGGCCGAACCACCGACACGTGCAATCTCCGTTTCGCCAGGTCGGAGGTCCGGGTCTTCGGCGACAACCCCCCTGCCAGACGAGTCAAAGTCCGGCCCCGGATGGCCGCGCTGGAAGGCCTTGCGCTGGCGCGCGAGGTACAGCGCGTTGGTTTGCGTGAGCGGCGCAGCGGGTATGTACACCAGCATGCTGACATCGTCGACGCCCCTGCTCGGCGTCCCCACGCCATCGCTGCCGTTGCTGGATATGTGGTAGGGCAGATCCGGGTGCCAGAAGATGTAGTCGCCGGGCTGGAGCGTAGGCAGCGTTACAAGGCTGCTCCGGAGGTACAGGTGCGGGTGCCAGCGCTCGGTGATGCGCTGCGCGTGGCCGGGCACCGCGCCGTGGATGATGGTGTCCGGGTCGCGCTGCAGCTCCCAGTTGCCGGGGGCGAGGTAGGCCTCCCATTCCGGCCCGGACCGCGCGGCGGGCGCGGGAAGCCGGGGGCTGAAGAAGGGCCGGAGGAGGTAGTAGGCCGTGGCGAGCTTGGGCGACGGCAGCAGCCGTAGCATGCCGGGCTCTATCGTCGACAGGGCAAGGAGGCCCTGGAACATGCGGAAGATGGTGCAGGCGCCGTAGCCGTTGTACAGGTCCATGGTGGAATGCACGCGGCTGGCACACTCCCACGGGTCGTACTCTTCCCAGCGGCCGTGGAAGACGCGGTCGTACGTGCCGCCGCGGCCGTAGCCGTCGGGCTCCCAGCGCTCGAGCGAGCCGTTGTCGACCTGGGCGATGATGCCGGCCGAGGACTGCAGCGCGTTGATCCAGTCGTCGGCGGACTGGGGGGCGAGGAACTGGGACTGGGACGCGCGCTGCTGCTGCGACGGTGGCTGCTGCGACGGTGGCCGCGGCCAGGCGTAGCTCGACGGTGGCGTAGGCGCAGGTGCAGGGATCGACCCAGCGGCGTCTGTATCGAAGCCGCCGCCGTGAACGCGGATGCGGTCCACGTAGGTGATGGGCAGGCGCGCGGCAAGGCGGCCGTCGTCG
>LFRF01000005.1:1171039-1189598 GCA_001189435.1 Tolypocladium ophioglossoides CBS 100239 | reverse complement strand
CGACGGCGACGGCGACGGCAACGGCAACGGCACGAGGAGTGGATGAAGCGCTGGGGGCGGAGCCTGCAGCCGTGGCCACCGCCCGGGATGCGATCGGCGCCGTGCCTGGGAGATGCCCCGACCCGGACCCGGGCTGCGTGTGGCGTTGGCGTTGGGAGGGATCTGGCGCCTTGGCGGTGATGAGATGAGGCTCTCGTCGCGGACTGGCAGAGATGCAGGTTTAGCGTGAGGTCTGCAACCGGCCCGCCCCGAGCGTGTCGTGTAGGCCGCCGTAGCGGCTGTTGGCGGATCTACAGCGGTAAGCTTGCAGCGGTGGCGCCGTGACCAATATGAGGATGAGGACGCCATGCCGCCGTTTTCAGTCTTCTTTGTGCCGGACTGGTCGACAGTCTGAATGTCGTTCTCGCCGAACTGTATCATTTGCAGTTCCGGGTTCTGCCGTTGTGGCAGCTGTGCCATCCCGCGTCCCGAATGGAACCGCAACCGTACGAGTCGCTGTGCTTCCCCGCGGCCGTGCTACATCCCTGACAGCAGTCGTTTACTCATCCTGGAGCAGGCTATTCTGCCATCTGCAGGGTGCTCATTTTATTATTCAATAATGAGAAGAAGGCGGTCGGCGACAACAGGCTGTCTGCAATCCATCTACAACAGCGGCACCGTCAGTCAGCCGAGATTGCGCGGGCCAGATGTGAGGACGGATTTTATTCAATAGCAGCTCATTTCCATCTCGCAACAGTCGGGCCGGCCGTGAGTATTTTCCCCTCATCGTCACACATATATCCTATATGCTTTCCCTGGTCGAAACGCCGTCCCGTCATCCCGGGCATGGGCGGACAAACTCCATGCATCAAAGCTGTCTCACCAGACGAGGCCTGGTCACAGCCAAGCGCACTACAGCCTCGACGTCTTCGCGCCGGGCTTCCATCCGTCCTCCATGGCAATCAGCTCGGCCGCGCGCTCGCCAATGGCCAGCACTGTAATCATGGGGTTGATGGACGGCATCTCCGGGAAGACGCCCGCGTCGGCGATGCGCAGCTTGCCCACGCCCCTGACCTTGAGCTCCGGGTCCACGACGGCGAACGCGTCGCGGCCCACGTCGCCCATCTTGGTCGTGCCGGCCGGGTGGTAGACGGTGTGCGCGACGCGGCGGGCGTACTCGCTAATGTCCTCGTCGCTCTGCACCTTGGGCCCCGGGGCGACCTCCTCCTTGAGCCAATCCTTGAAGGGGCTCTGCTGGGCAATCTTGCGCGCCGCCTTGATGCCCGACACGAGCGTCGCCGCGTCGTAGCCCTCCGGGTCGGTGAAGTAGCGGAAGTCGAGCGCCGGCTTGACGGCCGAGTCGGGCGACGTCAGGTAGATGCGGCCGCGGGACCGAGCGCGCGGGATGTTGGGCGTCATGCAGAAGGCGTAGCCGTCGCGCACGACGGGGTAGCCCAAGCGCTCCGTGTTGAGGCAGAAGGGGATCTGGTAGCAGTGCATCATGATGTCCGCGGCATTGCCGTCGTTGCCGGCCGCGTTGGTGCGCTCGCGGCGCAGGAAGACGCCGGCGTCCGAGTCCATGGTGGTCTGGTCCTGCGGCACGGGCTTGTTGAGCTCCCACATGATGATGGTCTCGGGGTGATCGATGAGGTTCTCGCCCACGCCAGGGATGTCCTTGACCACCTTGATACCCAGGCTCTCGAGCTGGCCGCGGGGGCCCAGGCCGGAGTGCAGCAGGAGCCGCGGGGTGTCGACGGCGCCGGCGGAGAGGATTGTCTCCTTGCGGGCGCGCAGCGTCAGCTTCTGGCCCGACGCGAGCGTGACGTCAATGCCAGAGGCGACGTCGTTGTCGACGAGGATCTTGGAGACGTGCGCCTGGGTCAGAATCGTCAGGTTGGGCCGTCTTTCGTCACCGCGCAAGATGGGGTGGATGTAAGCAACCGAGGCGCTGCTGCGGCGGCCGTCATCCGGGTTGTACGACACGGAAAAGAAGCCGGCGCCCTCGGTGAGTTGGCCCTTGGAGCGGATCTCCTGGTTGAAGTCCTGGATGACGGGGATGTCGAGCGCCGTCGAGCACGACTCGACCCAGTCCTTGCACAGCTGGTTGCGGTGGCGGGCGTGGACGGGCTGGAAGGTGTTGCGCAGGTTGTCGACGAGGCGCACGACGGTGTCAAAGTCCCAGCCCTTGCAGCCCTTGGCGACCCAGCGGTCCATGTCGTGGCGGAAAGGGCGGAAGGAGATGAGCGTGTTGTGCGAGGAGCAGCCGCCGAGGACCTTGGCGCGCGAGTGGCGGATGTGGCTGTTGCCCATGGGCTGCTCGGTGGTGCCGTAGTCGTAGTCGAGCTCGCCGCCGAGGAGCGTGAGCCACTGGCGCAGGTCGAGGACGTTGTTGAGGTTSAAGTCGGACGGGCCGGCCTCGACGAGCAGGACGCGGCGCTCGGGGAGGTAGCCGGACAGGCGCGAGGCCAGGACGCAGCCGGCGGTGCCGCCGCCGACGACGATGTAGTCGAAGGCGGAGCTGGCGTTGGCCGGGAGGGTCTGGGTCGTCATGGTGGGCGATGGAGGAGCGATGGAGCTGCGATGGAAGCTGAGCTGCTGACCGATGTGTGAGCCTGTCGCCTCTATCATGTGCTGTTCTATCCCATTCGAGACGCGGGGCGGGCTTCCGGGCAGAGGCGGGTGGTATAAGACGGGCACGGCGGGACAGGGCCGGGATCGATGCCGAGACGCTTCGGTTCACCCGGTGATGGCTCTGGGCCTGTGTCAAGTATCACGGCTACAGGAGCGAAGACGGCCAGCACTTGACCTGTCTTTGACTTGGGGGGTAGCAGGGCCGCTCACAGATGCGAGAGGAAGGACAACCGTGACGGGGTGAAACAAGGGAGGGCAGAGGCGTTGCCTTATAGCTCGAGTCACGGAGACACAGGCCGCGGACAATCAGGCAACGTCGGGGACCCCAGGTATCGGCGCAACCGCCAGTGTCAGGGTGCGTCCTGGGTGTGCTCCGGACTTGGAGATGGTGGAGGAGCACGTGCGGTGGAGGATGGAAAAGTTCTCGGCGCTCGTTCAGCCAGTGAGGAGCCGCGCTTCGCCGGGGCTGGTAAGCCAAGCCGTGTGCGGGCGACACTGTACGGAGTACTCGTTCGTGCGGCCAGCCCGCACCCAGCAGGCCGCTACCGCACAGTGGGCTTCGAAGCCAGCGCCAGAGAAGCGGGGACGGCGCGCGAGGCTTGGGTTTGTGACGATGGTGATGGAGTTGAGGCGGGCTTGGCGTCGGGCGGCCGCGGTTGGCAGGTTGATCCGCACCGAATCTGCGCATCGGGGCGCCGCCAGCGGGCTGCCCGGCCGTGGGATTGGCTGGCGGCGGCTGGAACGGGGGCTGGCGTTGCGCGTTCTCTCGTGTCTGCTCTGCCGATCCTCCTCCAGCAGGGTCGTCCCTTGTCTCGTGCTCGCGTGGCTGGACGCTACCTTGGCTGCTCGTTCGCAGATGGGGTGTCGACGTCGCCGGACGTGGCATCTTCACCGCCAACGTGCTCACCCGAGACTTGCATTGCACAGCAGTCACGTGCCAAGACGGCTGCGGCTATGCAGGCTTGGGAACCAATATCTCACACCTTCATGCAACCCCAGCCAACCATCGACGCCGCGGCGGCTGCACCGCAGAGACCGAAATCTAAGCACTGTTGCATTGCCTCCAGTTCGCCCAATTTCTGCATCCCGGTGCCGCGCCGGTGACGTCGTTGTGCCCCACCAGTCCGTCCTCTCCACCCGAGTGCATTGCTTGCGCGAGTCAACACTGGCTGCACGCTGTTGCTGTGGACTGATTCACCGTGCCTGTGCAAGTCGCAGTCAAGAGACATCACGGCTTGTCACTGCGTCTCTGCATCGGCGGCGTTTCCCAGCCTCGTCAGCCCTGTTGGCCACTGCTTAAGCCACCAATTGAACACACCCTCACAACAAACAACTGCCTCCGGCAGACGTCTTTCGTCCATTCCCTGCTCGGCTCGCACCAAGACACCGCCATCATGACCTTTGCATCGGAAATCCACACCTTCCACTCGGGCAAGCCCCAGCCCCAATCCTCCTCATCCTCGCCCTCGTCCACCTTCACGTCCGTCGACCCAACCACCGCGAAGCCGCTCGCCACCATCTACACCACCACGCCCTCGCAGCTCGACGACGCCGTCGCCTCTGCCCACGCAGCCTTCCCCTCCTGGGCCCAGACGCCGCCCCCCCGGCGCGCCGCCATCCTCCTCAGGGCCGCCGCCCTCCTGCGGCAGCGCAACGACGAGCTCGCCCTCACCGAGACGCTCGACACGGGCAAGGCCTGGTCCGAGACGTCCGTCGTCGACGTCGCCACGGGCGCCGACGTCCTCGAGTA
Organism: Tolypocladium ophioglossoides CBS 100239; assembly: GCA_001189435.1. NCBI lineage: Eukaryota > Fungi > Ascomycota > Sordariomycetes > Hypocreales > Ophiocordycipitaceae > Tolypocladium > Tolypocladium ophioglossoides. The sequence goes on along the minus strand of LFRF01000005.1, from coordinate 1,185,238 downwards.
CTACGCCCACCTCGTCGCCGGCGGCCTGCCCGGCCAGCACACCCGCCTGCGCCCTGATGCCTTCGTCCTCACCTCCCACGAGCCCCTCGGCGTCTGTGCCGGCATCGGCGCCTGGAACTACCCCCTCCAGATCGCCCTCTGGAAGTCGGCCCCGTGCCTCGCCGCCGGCAACTGCATGGTGTACAAGCCCAGCGAGGTGACGCCGCTGCACGCAAACACCCTGGCCCACATCTACATCGAGGCCGGCCTGCCGCCGGGCGTCTTCAACGTCGTCTACGGCGACGGCCCCAGCACGGGCGCCCCGCTGGTCGCCCACGAGGGCATCGCCAAGGTCAGTTTCACCGGCCAGGTCAGCACGGGCAGCAAGGTGGCCAGCCAGGCCGCCCGCGGCATGAAGGGCATCACCATGGAGCTCGGCGGCAAGAGCCCGTGCGTCGTGCTCCCGGACGCCGACGTCGACGAGGCCGCCGATGTGGCCATGGCCGCAAACTTCTTCTCCACAGGGCAGGTCTGCACAAACGGCACCCGCGTCTTCGTCCCGGACACGCTGCTGGCCCGCGTCGAGGAGGCTCTCGTCAAGCGCTGCCGCGAGGGCATCCGCATGGGCCTGCCGAGGGATGAAACGACAAACTTTGGCCCCATGGTCAGCGCCGCCCAGCGCGACAAGGTCAACATGTACATCAAGCACGGCCGGGACATCGACCGCGCCAAGGTCCTGTACGACGGCGCAAGCGACGCCCAGGAGACGAAGCCGACCCGGGATGGCTTCTGGGTGGCCCCCGTCATCTTCACCAACTGCACCGACGACATGCGCGTGGTCCGCGAGGAGATCTTTGGCCCCGTCATGTGCATCCTGCCGTACTGCGCAGAGGGCAAGACGCAGGAGGAATGGATGCCCGAGCTGGTCCGACGGGCCAACGACACGCCCATGGGCCTGGCGGCCGGCGTCGTGTCCTCGGACATCAGCCTGGCGCAGGACGTGATCCGGCAACTTCACGCCGGCATCACCTGGATCAATACCTGGGGCGAGTCGCCGGCCGAGATGCCCGTCGGCGGGTGGAAGATGAGCGGAGTTGGCCTGGAGAACGGCCACGAGGGTATTCAGGCCTACATGCGGACAAAGAGCACACTGGTGCAGCTGGGCAAGGGCGCGTGCAAGGACGTTTTTGCGAAGTTGTAGGGTAGCCGGCCGTTCACTCAAATGGGTCGTGAAAGCAGAGCATGAACGGCGTAGTGTACGATTTGCCACATCTGCCTTTTGAACTGGCACGGCTTTCCATGCCGTTCGGGCACCTGTTGCTGTATAGTAACGAGGTGTCTAGTATGGGGACACAAAGTGCAACCACCAATCTCTTATTCTAGCATGGCGTTGTTGGTTGTGGTAGCATCGAAGCGACTCTAGTACTAAGCGCACGACCTTGGAGAGTAGATTTTGGGATGCCCCATTTCGCAGCGACCCGACGTCAAGGTAAGCCTTGTAACACAGCGTTAATTCCGGATTCGGACTATTTAGCGAGTTTGTATTGAAAGGTGAGGAGTAGAATTGAGTGTTTACAACTCCTCTTCCTTTCCCTCTTCCAGCAGGCCCGCACTGGATCAAATCCTTCCCCCACCTATCTTGCCCGCTACCTTTGTCCACTGGCTGATTCGCCATATTTCAGCATTGCCACCTCTGAATCCTCCTTTCGAGCTCGATTTGCTGCGGAGTAGGGAAAGCCATTCTTAGAAATACATGACCCGTTGCTAGTGTGCGTTGTGCGGCGAGACACCGCGATCGGCCACGATCGCTTAGTCAAGGTGTCATCGTACGACAACTGAGGGCAAAGGCGCGGGGAAGGTATTTCAACTGCACTACGACAGCTGTGAAAACATTTCAAGAATTACAGAACACAGTACAAACAATTGGAAACCTGGGCCCTGTACGGCAGTCCTGCGCGCATCAGCCCACATACCCCTTCGTCACGCATCATCACGATGAACCACCTCGCCCACGTCTCCCTCGTCGTCCGCGACTACGACGAAGCCCTCGCCTTCTACGTCGGCAAGCTGGGCTTCACCCTCGTCGAGGACACGCTCCTCCCGGAGCAGAACAAGCGCTGGGTAACCGTCCGCCCGGCCGGTGCCCCTCCCGGCGCCACCACCATCCAGCTGGCCGAGGCGTCGACGCCCGAGCAGCGCGCCGCCGTGGGCAACCAGGCGGGCGGCAGGGTGTTTCTGTTCCTCGACACGGACGACTTCGGCCGCGACCATGCGCGCTTTACGCAGGCGGGGGTGGAATGGGTCCGCGGGCCGGTGGTGCAGAGCTACGGGACGGTCGCTGTGTTCAAGGACCTGTATGGCAACCAGTGGGATCTGATTGAGCGCACAAAGGACAAGAGCAGCAGTTGAGAGCATGACACGGCGGGCGGGCCGACACCAGGACTCAATAATGGCCCAGACCGTCTCCAGGACCGGTTGCTGGCCCTCGTGTCTCGGTTTAACCCACTCTGAGAAGAGCCAGCCGGTCACCAGCCACTTAAACATGGAGAACCCGTATGATCGAGTACTGCCAAACCACTCCCGAGTGTCGCTTCTATTGAGCCCAGAGGGAAGGAAGAAGGCAGAACCCTGGCCGGCAGTGAATGGTGTTTCGTCAGGTTGGCCACTTAGCCACGAACAGGAGCCCAGCCCCTGCTCCCCACGTGGCGGGAAGGCATAAACCGGATTCCCCTCTCGCGCTGTATTTCTCTCTTCTTTCCCTCCCGCCACACCCCAGTATCCCAACCCTCGGGCGCCCTCTCATCACGAGCTTACTTGCCCCTTTGCTCAAGTCTGAAGCGACTACGAGGCACCTTGACCAAGCATCGAATCATGAACGCACACAGGCTCGCGGCCTAGGAGGTCCGATATTATGCGGGAATCGACGAGCTTGGACCCCTTGAGAAGATCGAAGGCCACCCCCCTGTTGGAACTACGTTCCGAAGAAGGTACGTCAGTCTCTGGACGCGCTGCCCATTCACCAGCCCAATGCCCCTGACCATCACGCTTTAGATTCCGGGAAAAGAGCTCAACGCGCTGCCTCCCCATCTAGCCGCCCTCGGACGGGTCGTTAGGCCGTCTCCACAGGATATTCCTGAACATGCCCCTGGCTGCGGAGCGGGCGGCAGCAACCCCAACGCCGGCGAAGCCCATGCCACGGACAGAAGAGTTGCTGCACCGGGCGGTCTGGAGGACATAATTCCGGCCAGCTATTGCCAAATCCCCCCTCCTGGCCCCATTGGCACCACCCGCTTCGCACATCACGCAGGACCAGTACGCAAACCTTTGCAGGATCATGGGAATCCTCCGGCTCGAGGGACCCAAGGTCATCGAGAAGTTGCCCAAGGAACTGTCGGTTCTTCAGCGCGAGGTGACCGAGTTCGACCAGCTCCTTCGCGACATCCTCAGCCACCCGAACGGCGGTGACTACGTTTGGGCGATTGAAGAGGGTGTTCCCCCCGACCTTCGTGACCACCTGAGACGATTCTTCCCCGAATAGTTTGCTAGTTTTGGCTGAAATCGACTCGGTGAGAGGGCGAAGGGGCGGTATGCTGGAGGGGGCTTGTCTTTATCGGCAAGACGGTCCAGATCTAGAGCATCAAGACTGTCAATGTGCCCACTGCTCAGCAAGATCCCCCAAGACCTCGACGAAGAAGCGTATACCCGCGAATGCTGGATAAAATGGGATGCTTTGGATGGTTGGGAAGACCATGTGACGGAATCGGTTGCTACGGCCTGGAGCTCTTTGTCAAGGGCGCCATTTGCACGTGCAACTCGCCATAACGAATCTGGTGCATCTCATCTTCAATTGACCACGGCAGCCCAAGCAATGTGAGATGAAAAAGATTGATGAACGGAGCGTCTCCTCGCAGCGTGAGAAGAGAATATTGTTCTGGACGAGCATGCTGGTGCAAGCAACGGCCTCTGAGACGCCTTGCGCCCAATCAGAATTGAACACGCTGCTCGAGGCCGCCGCCCGGTTTTTGTCATTGCAGGGAGTAAATACGGTGCCGGGTGCATCCCGGGTAGTCATGTTATTTCTCCTCGTACCACTGTCTGTTCTCCAGAGCTTGCCAAGCAACGGTTCGACACCTGCACCTGTGACCATGGGGGGCCTCGGTATTTGGAGCACGCCGAAGCGGTGATATCGTTCGCAGTGCGCCCCCCTTCCCGGCCAACTATCCGGTACTCACTTCCGCGGGAAACAGGCCGAGGCGGGCAGACGCCGCCGAAGACAAACACGTCCAAACTCTTGCCGGAGGCGCACCCTCGGTATCGGGAGCCTCAGACGGGCCCGTCGCTTCCACGGCGGCCAAGACGTGGCTGATGCCCGATGCAAGATCAGACATGTGACGCATCCCGCGCGGGCCGCCGCCGCGGACATGGCGCCGAGGCGGGTGATAACAGAGGCCCGTCTGCTATTCGGCCGACGGGGTGGTTACAGGCCCGGCAGGGTCCGGGGTCGGGATCCTGAGACACCATTTTGCTGTCAAGGTTGTCGTACACAGCGACGGGTCGGGCACGGGGATTTGCGAGCCTGCTAAATCCTGGAAAGGTACGAAGTACAACGTTGAGTGGAACTCGATGGCATCCCTACTGCCAACGGGAGTCGGCGCCGACTTTCATCCCGCTGCCGATGAAGGCCTTATTCGCCTGTCGCTGCAAGGGTAATTACCACTGCCCTGTGCCACTCGGATAGACTTACACGAAGCACGAGCACGAGTAATAAGCCTGCTGAGCACAGAGTGGTACTCCGCAGATGAAGGAAGCCGGGCATCCAGCGGTCTGAGCGGCCTCACAACTCCGTGAGCAGGGCTTTGGTAGGGCTTCTTGAAGATTTGCTATTAGAAGCCTTGCTCAGCAACACGGCGATTGCTTGGTATGAATTCCTAAGCTCCCTCATGTATAGATGGAGTTCAAGCATGGAAAGAAATTGGTCTCGATCAGTGGCATTCTCTCGTGAGGGTTGCTCTTTCAGCCGCGAGGTCCGAGTGCTCATGAAAAAGGTTTCGTTAGCTCCGTGTTAGTCGCGGATGTGGAAAGGTGGGCGCCCTGTCACGGCCCACCCCTACCACAACGCCGTCTTATTTGTTGTCTTTCCTACGGAGTCGACGCTGGTACAGGAATCCGTTCTCCGTTCGAGACATCACATGCCATAGCGCAAATAGTCCAAACGGTGAATGCCACTGGTAAACTTGCCGACACTAGGCCCTTTACCACCAGATCCGGGCTGTGTTATGCTCCACTGCTGCAATATGACGACGCTTCCGGAAACCCCGATGGTTCTGAAGCCCGTTCCCGGCCGACGCGCTCCACCCATCACCTGGGCGGGTCGTAGGGCTCGACATGGTCCTGTCGATCTCGTTGACAACGACAGAGTTCAAGCTACTGCGGTGCGGGATGGCCGGTGCGAAGTGGCAGCTGGAGGAGATGTATTAAGCTCCCCAATGCCCCCAGGCATGCGCCTGAACGCAGTCTGCTCCTCCGTCTGCCCACACGCTCTGCGCGAGCTTCTCGTCAGTGAGACGTCTCGCGAACAGCAATGTCGAGCACGGCGAACCAGACACCGGGCAACGCCGAGGCAGCTGCTGGCACCGCCGACGGCCAACATGACCTTTCGAGAAGCCAAGCAGGCACTGCCATGGAAGCTCCGAAGGAGGACGGCTCTCCCATGGCCAGCCAATTCGACAATGGCGCCACCGACTCCGACTATTCTGGGCAACCAATCCAGCGCCATGAAACCGAGACCATGATCAGGCACGAAGATAGAAGGGAGCTCGTGCGAATTGTCACAGCACTCTCTCGACGACGGTCAAGCGTGGCCGTACATCCTCTGCCGAGCACCACACTCGGTGCAGTCGACGAGTACGACGCCGTTTACGACCCGGAACATAGCAACTTCGACCTTTCGAAATGGCTCCGTCGCTTCGTCGAGCAGCTCCACGAGCAGGGCCTCACAGCCAGGCGTACCGGCGTCGCCTACAGGAACCTCGACGTGTTCGGCTCCGGCTCCGCGCTGCAGCTGCAGCAGACCGTCGGCTCGATATTGATGGCGCCGCTGCGATTGGGCGAGTTCTTCAGCTTCGGCAAGAAGGAGCCAAAGCACATATTGCACGGCTTCGAAGGACTGCTCAAGGAGGGGGAGCTCCTGGTTGTCCTGGGACGGCCGGGATCCGGCTGCAGCACGCTTCTCAAAACTCTCTGTGGCGAGCTGGAGGGCCTGAAGCTTGGCGAGAAGTCGAGCCTCCACTACAACGGCATCCCGCAGAAGCAAATGCAACGGGAGTTTAAAGGCGAGACCATCTATAACCAAGAGGTATGGTGTTCTGGAACCCCGAAGCTAATGTGCGTGCTGATAACCCTCAGGTGGACAAACACTTCCCGCACCTGACGGTTGGGCAGACTCTCGAGTTTGCGGCGTCGGTTCGCACGCCGTCCCATCGTATCCAGGGCATGTCCCGAGTCGAGTATTGCCACTACATTGCGCAGGTTGTCATGGCGGCGTTTGGCTTGAGCCACACGTACAATACCAAGGTCGGCAACGACTTTGTGCGCGGTGTGTCCGGCGGCGAGCGAAAGCGAGTCAGTATTGCCGAGATGGTCTTGGCAGGCTCGCCATTCTCCGCGTGGGATAACAGGTCCGTCCTCTTCATTATCATGACATGTCAAGGCACTGACGCATCGCAGCACTCGCGGCCTGGATTCTGCAACGGCGTTCAAGTTCGTCCAATCCCTGCGCCTGGCGAGCGACCTCGGCTCGCAGGCAAACGCCGTCGCCATATACCAAGCCAGTCAAGTCATCTACGATCTCTTCGACAAGGCCACCGTCCTGTACGAGGGCCGCCAGATCTACTTTGGGCCCGCCAATCAGGCCAGGCGCTTCTTCGAGAAGCAGGGGTGGCATTGCCCTGCGCGCCAGACCACTGGCGATTTCCTGACCTCTGTGACCAACCCGCAGGAGCGACAGGCTCGCGAGGGAATGGAGAGCAAGGTTCCCCGGACGCCGGAGGAGTTTGAGAGGTGCTGGCGGCAGTCGCCCGAGTGCCAGGCCCTGGGGGCCGAACTCGACAGCCACGAGCGAGTCTACCTTGGAGAGCAGCAACAAGAAAGCGTCGCCCAATTCCGAGAGCAAAAGAACTACAGGCAGGCGAAGCATGTACGGCCTGGATCACCGTACATCATCTCCATCTGGATGCAGGTCAAGCTCAACACTAAGCGAGCCTATCAGCGCATCTGGAACGACATCTCTGCCACGCTCACGCAAACCTTGTCCCAATTGGTCATGGCTTTCATCATCGGTAGCATCTTCTTCGGCACTCCAAATGCTACTGTCGGATTCTACGCCAAGGGCTCGGTGCTGTTCATGGCCGTGCTCCTCAACGCCTTGACAGCCATTTCAGAAATCACCAGCTTGTACGAGCAACGCCCCATCGTCGAAAAGCATGCCTCGTACGCTTTTTACCACCCTGCAACTGAGGCTGCGGCCGGAATTGTTGCGGACATTCCAATCAAGTTCGCGACTGCAACCGTTTTCAACGTCGTGCTCTACTTCTTGTCTGGGCTTCGCGCAGAACCCTCCCAGTTCTTCATTTATTTCATGATCACTTACATGTCCATCTTTATCATGAGTGCCGTTTTCAGAACCATGGCTGCCGCGACAAAAACAGTCTCCCAGGCAATGGCTCTAAGCGGGGTGCTTGTGCTGGCGTTGGTCATTTATACCGGCTTTGCAATTCGCGTACCGGATATGCACCCCTGGTTCTCGTGGATCCGCTGGCTCAATCCGATTTTCTACGCCTTCGAGATATTGGTCGCCAACGAATTCCACGGACAACAGTTCACGTGCTCCAGTATTGTCCCGCCGTATTCGCCGCCCGTTGGAGACTCATGGATTTGCTCCGTGGCTGGCGCTGTTGCGGGACAGTACACCGTGAGCGGAGACGCCTTCATTGCTACCAACTACGAGTACTACTACTCGAACGTGTGGAGAAACTATGGAATCCTATGGGCTTTTCTTGTCGGGTTCATGACCCTTTATTTCATCGACACAGAGCTCAACTCCTCCACCACCTCCACAGCAGAGGCGCTTGTCTTCCAGCGGGGACACGTTCCGCAGTATCTGCAAAAGGGCAACCAGAAGGCGGTACTGGAAAACGGAGCCGGCGCAAAAGACGACAAGAAAAATGCGGAGGGCGACGTGACAGACGTCAAAGGTCTCGAGCCCCAAACGGACATTTTCACGTGGGGAGACGTTGTGTACGACATTGAGATCAAGGGAGAGCCGCGCAGGCTTCTGGATCATGTGTCTGGCTGGGTGAGGCCCGGGACGCTCACGGCGTTGATGGGTGTCAGCGGCGCTGGCAAGACGACGCTTCTCGATGCCCTTGCTCAGCGAACCACGATGGGTGTTATCATGGGCGATATGTTTGTCAATGGCAAGCCACTGGACCCCAGCTTCCAGCGTAAGACGGGCTATGTTCAGCAGCAGGGTAAGTCGAGTCATTGTTCTTCAGTTCAATCTAACTCTGCAACAACCGTGAACTAACTAAACTAGACCTACACCTGGAGACGGCCACTGTTCGAGAGAGCTTGCGGTTCAGCGCCATGCTTCGTCAGCCCAAGTCCGTCAGCAAGAAGGAAAAGTACGAATTCGTGGAACAAGTCATCAAGATGCTCAACATGGAAGACTTCGCAAACGCGGTTGTCGGGGTCCCGGGAGAGGGCCTAGACGTAGAGCAACGCAAGTTGCTCACAATCGGCGTTGAGCTTGCTGCGAAACCCAAGCTCCTCCTCTTCCTCGACGAACCGACCAGCGGCCTCGATTCCCAGAGCTCATGGGCCATCTGCGCCTTTCTTCGCAAGCTTGCCGACTCTGGCCAGGCCATTCTGTGCACCGTCCACCAGCCGAGCGCCATTCTCTTCCAGGCATTCGACCGTTTGCTGTTCCTAGCCAAGGGGGGCAAGACCGTCTACTTTGGCGACATTGGCGACAACTCCCGCACCTTGCTTGACTACTTTGAGTCGAACGGAGCCCGAACGTGCTCCGATGACGAGAACCCTGCCGAATACATGCTCGAGGTCGTCAACAACGGCTCGAACGGAAAGGGGCAGGATTGGCACACTGTCTGGAAGGGGAGCGACGAATCCCAGGCCGCCCAGGCCGAGATTGACAGAATTCACAGCGAAAAGCAGCATACGCAGGAACATGCAGCCATAGGCCATGACGAAAAGAGAAGCCGCGAACACTCGGAGTTTGCGATGCCGTTCACGACACAGATTCAAGTCGTCACGCACCGAGTCTTCCAGCAGTACTGGAGAATGCCAAGCTACATCTTTGCCAAGTGGATGCTTGCAACCTTCGCAGGTTGGTTTAGTCTGTCGCAGCTCCAGATCGCCTGCTAATTCTCTACAAATAAGGTCTGTTCATCGGCTTCAGCTTCTTTGATGCCAACGGTACGGAGGCGGGGACACAAAACGTCATATTTTCTGTGTTCATGGTGACAACCATCTTTTCAACTGTTGTGCAGCAGGTAAGGCGTTCTCACGCAACCCGCGGCAAGCAATCAAGGATCTAACCTAACTATACTCACCAGATTCAACCTCTCTTTTTGACTCAGCGGTCGCTCTACGAGGTTCGTGAACGGCCCAGCAAGGCGTACTCGTGGAAGGCCTTCATCGTGGCCAACATCCTCGTTGAAGTCCCCTACCAGATCGTGACTGGCGTCCTCATCTACGCTTGCTTCTACTACCCCGTCGTCGGAGTGCAAAGCTCCGACAGGCAAGGACTCGTTTTACTATTCGTCCTGCAGCTTTTCCTATTCGCCAGTACCTTTGCTCAAATGACGGTAGTAGTCATGCCGGACGCGCACACGGCCTCGAGCGTTGTCACGGTCTTGACAATCATGTCGATTATTTTCAGTGGCGTGCTTCAAACCGCGCAAGCGCTGCCCGGATTCTGGATGTTCATGTACAGAGTCTCGGTTTTTACTTACTGGATCGCGGGAATTGTCGGGACAGAGCTTCACGATCGACCAATATCCTGCTCGGCCACGGAGACATCCATCTTCAACCCCCCTCCCGGCATGTCGTGCGGAGACTACCTGGCGCCTCTGCTGCAGAACGCCCCCGGACAGGTGCAAAACCCAGGTGCAATGGAGCAGTGCCGCTACTGCCCCGTCACCAATGCCGACCAACTGCTGGCAAGCTCGGGCATATTCTGGTCTCAGAGATGGCGGAACTTTGGGCTGGTCTGGGTATATATTGTGTTCAACATCTGCGTCACCGTCCTTCTTTATTACACTTTCAGGGTTAAAAAGGGAACCAGTGTCTTTTCTGGCTTCCGTCTGCCGTGGTCGAAGAAGACTAAGAAGGGCTCTTCCTAAACGGTATATCCTCTTGTAACACCTTAACGCTAGTTAGCTATTTTTATTTCTTATTTATTGTATTTTTGTTCGTTTTGTATAACCTTGTGCAATCTTAATAGCCAGGCCACAGGCGCGAGTCCAAATACATATCTACTACTTTACATGGACTGTCTTCTCCAAGCAATGTTGCCATTGAAGCCTAGACCAGGGGCAAGAGCTCCGTTGTCAGAATACAATTAGAACCAGATATGTTTTGAGATGACAGAAAGCCCTCCACCGTTGCCTTCTCGTCGGTCCTTCGAATGATTTTACCAATCTTGCAGGCCTTATGCAATTGACAGCCCGCCATGTTTCGATATAAACAGGGATCTTCGCGCAAAATTGTATGTGGCTGTTTCCCTTAAGAGAGAGACCGCATTATTAGGCGCTTAGTCTATGAGGCCCCGCCTGGGCGCCCAAGTTTATTATTGCGCGACGACTCGTGAATGATGACCTACCGCGATCATAACCATCGCGACCTCTCGACTTCGAACGCCTAAACTAAGAGACGCAGCTTTCCTCCGCTTAGCTCTTCAAGGCTCCAGGCTGCGACCGCTGAGCTGATCATAATGTCGCATCCATCGAATTCAAATCTTGATGCTCTTAGGTCAGGTATTCCACGAGTGTGAGTCTAGGCAAATGAAGGTTGATGGCCAATTGACCGTGGGCAGAGAGTTATTCTGCCACACGCAGCATTCAACCTCTACCAACGCTGCACGAGGATTAGTCTGAAGCGCTAGCCATGCGCTGGATGTAATAAAAGAAGCGTAGGTGGACAATGGTAAGAACTCCGCTGGCCCTAGGAGGTAAGAGACGGTGGTCTCTCTTTCGTATTGCTCCTGGTCCTGGATCGAGCTTCAACGCGCTAGTCTTTCGTCTTCAGCAGGCAAGATCCCGACTTCTCATGCCAGCGGATCCTGACCACGACGTACAATTTGTGACAATTTTCCTCGCTATGGCGTTTTTATTGTCTTTTAGAAAGAATTTCCTACTCAGGTAGCTAACTAAAGAGCGGGAAAGCCAGAAGAAATGACGAAAAATAAGACCGGACTGCCCTGCCCGTTGTTCCACGTTGGGGGAAAGGGTTGTAGGGCACATAGCCTCAGTTGCTTGAAAAGGAATTAGGTTCAGATAATCCCCTTGGTGTAGAGTTTAACGGCATCTTATGGGTAAAAACGAAACCTGGGATCCTTTGTGCCGTGAACGCCCCTAGTCTGCGGAGATTCCTGCTCGGCGAGGCCTTGAATACGATTGCGGGAGCGATTCTCCCAGCGCATCCAGAGTGAATAGGCTACCGAGGTGATCAAGCACAAGGCTGCAGCGCCGAGATTGATGCGACATGACGTGACGTAGTGAAGAGCCTCAGAGGAGATCATGATGTTGCTCGATATTAGACCCGCGGTGTTGGCGATGGTCATAAGTAGAGCATTGGTAAACGCGCGGGTATTTAGGTTTGTAATATTTGACTCAATCCATGCATTATTGGTTGGACTCATTGGGTATGCCTAGGAAGATTTATTTTATAGAGTCAGCTGCTGAGCTCGGGATAAAAAAGAGAAGGCAGAGGCTCAATTCATGGGCATGTAGGAAACGGCGGTAAAATATGAAACCGGAGAACATGCCGGATCGGGAAAGCAAAACTCACCCCAACTGTTGCCATGAAGATGGCGAAATATGTTAAGCCGACATTTTTCAGGTCGACTGTGATGAGCAAGGTGTAACCAATGATGCTGATCAACAACGAGACTGCCATGTGTATGCCCCGTTCGCAAAAATGATCCGAGAAACAACTCGCAGCCAGAAGGAATACTGCCGCAACCAAGGAAGGAGCAACAGTGTACTATAGCCATTCATGTCAGTTGAAGCTGCATTTGCGGCGGTGCAAAGAGACGAAAGAGCATTCATAGACCGCCAACTACTTACCAAGTTGGTCTTGATTGTCGAGAAGTCCAACCTGGGGACGACAATAGCGAGGAAGCTGCTGGAGGTTAGAAGAGTAGAATACGTGATGGCGATAAGAATTCGAATGTATGGATGAGGCGATCTGAATTTAAGGAATGCCTCACTCCAGGAGAATGTGTTGGACAAGCCCTCGGCCTCAGCAAGAATGCGAGCCTCTCCTACATCCTTCCCTCGGCCGGGAGAAACCAGGCGCTTCGGATGTTCCTAGGAATGGCGAAGAGTTGTCAGCGACCCTTCAATAATGAAGAGGTAGAACCACTGATGGACGCCCGTGTTGTTCATCTTTGAACATCCCGAAGGAGATCAACCCGCCAAAGGCAGAGGATGTCGCGAGAGAGGCGTAGAATATCCCTATTCTCGATGCAATCTCTTTGCGAGTATACCAAATGGACAGATAGTAGACAACTATGGGGCAGAAATGGCATTAGTGGCACTGTCTAGTTGTGGTCTAGTCGTCGACTGAGAACAGCCTCAATTTAGACACGGGGAGGATGGAGGGGTGCAGGGGTCTTACGTTGTGAGAAAGCCGGCTTCGAAGATGGCGATGATGATTCGACAGGCAACCAGCTGGCCAAAATTCGTATCGAATGAAGTCGCAAGAGAAGCGGTACCGAATCCAATCATCTTGCAAGGCACGGCGTACTTTGCAGAGACTTGCTTCGCTAGCATTCCTACAGGTGGACCAAAGATGCAGAACGGAATGAAGTAGTAGGCAAGAACCAGGTTAAACTGGTTGCCGACCATACCAAGGTCCTTGCTGAGGCCACCGGTCTGGGCATTCGAGAGGTTACTTCTGTCCAGGGAGCTGTGGCACATGGCGGGGTAGCTGAATGTTCCCCGTAATATAGCACAAGCCTTCGGATGGCTGAAAACCAACTTGCAAAGGTAAGTGATGGCCAGGATCGGAATGATTATGGTCTTTCATTTGAGTCGACGCTCAACCGAGCGGTCAATAGCACCTGCCATTGTAACAACATCCCCTTCTGCGTGGTTCAACAGGTGGCCCAAAGTAGCTCGTTGTCCGCCTTTTCCATGACGTTTTGTAGTGTCAGGTGCCGTATAGATGCCGTAACAGACATTCCTTTGCAGGCCTGGATGGAGCTGAGTGGTTCGATGTTTGTCCGTGGACATGTGTTGTCACAACAAGATGTGCAGCATCAGGGGAGCAACATGGAATATGCCCTGTCTTACTACAACTGTCGTCGACCTGTGGCTATTATGATAAATCTAACAGAAACTGGGGTTACTTATATATTTAGCCTTGCTGCCATTGGCTCCAGTCGCTGGCTCGGAATTTCCCAGTGACGTTTGGCGTTCGGAAGAATACGAGCAGCCAATCAAGGGCTTCCCGTCTCTTGCCTCCCTAGCAATCAAAGCGTTTAACAACATTGTACGTAGCGTTCAACAGCAACACTCACGACAATGACCCCGTTTAGTTCCGCAGGGGAGACGTCGATGAGTTAGTTATCTTATCTGGCTCTATCACTTGCCCCTTGATGTTGCTCCCTACGGAAGATTCTCTATGCAAGGGAATAGTCACTGAGTACCTCCGGTTAGGTATCAAAGATGTAGGAGTACAATCGCTTGGCATTCAGTACTGGCTATCCTCTTGTTAGAAGACTGCATCTTGCAGAGGGAAAATCCCTCTGCGCAATCGAGAGGGGTTYCCCCTCTCGACTGCGTTGCGCGTCTCCGCCGACAAGTCAACGACTACTAACTGACAAATACTACCCAGTACTGTAGGCCCTCTGTCAGCTTGTATTTTGACGGGGAAGACAGACGGACCCCGGCGACAGGGGCTGCGCTCAGGGGCCCT